>JAYMFT010055904.1:0-15085 GCA_038088735.1 Panulirus argus | reverse complement strand
TCTCTCTCTCTCTCTCTCTCTCTCTCTCTCTCTCTCTCTCTATCTGTCTATCTATCTATCTATCTATCTATCTATCTATCTATCTATCTATCTATCTAATCTAATCTATCTATATATCTATCTTTATTAATCTATATATTTATCTATCTATTCTATTTCCCTAGCTATTTATCTATCCATTAACCAATCTATCTATCCGTCTCTCTTTTTCCTGAACGAAAAACACAGGGAGATTCGACTATTTGACTACTATAAAAACACAGTACAAATACATATGAGTTTAGACGAAAAGGAGAAAAAGAATCTTGGATCTGAGATCACGCTTGCGAGACCAATCTGGCTATCACAGAGACGAGGACGAGACTGAACTCAGGACGAGAGATACAGTGACAAGGGAAGACGAGACATAGTGGGAGTGACCAACACTTTGTGTTTAGACAGACTCTGAAATTCCAAATGGATTCTTCAGTGATGTATGAATATATTAACGAGAATGATTAATGACAAATTGTATCCAAGGTAGTTTCATAGTAAGCGATCCATAAAAAGGGTGTGATAAATTGAGAGAATCCTAGATTAGAAAACGGAGGGTGTAATTAAGAAGATGGGAGGAAGGTTATCAGAGAATGGGTTGCTTACCAACTGCATAAAAAGACTGGGTGGTTCCATTATAATCCCTACAGGGGTTTTAGGTACCTGGGAATGCACATTCTTCGAGTGTTTAATGTAGGGTACAACCTCCTGAAACAGTTTCTCTGCTGATAATCGCAAGTCAAAGGCATCGACATACCAAAAGCTTTAAGTCTACCATTTGCCTTAAGTGTAATGGTGACTGAGTTCCATATAAGGCTTCACCTGTGAAATGATTAAGTTACATCTAAGGCCCCACCTGAGAAATGCGATATTTAGTTCCTGACATAAAACAGACGATTGATGAACAGAATATTAACAACAAAAGACATAAAAAAAAAGGGGTAGAAAAGAATTTCGATGTTCTTAATAACAGCCAAGGAACACGGATTGCTTAGCCCAAAATTCAAGAACAATATCAGTCTGTTCCATCAACATATCAGGAAAACTTGTCCGTACAGAAACATATGGCTGAAGTAAAGAATTCAGGAGGCACATTTATTGACACAAATAAAGGTATGATAAAGGTATATGTGAAGAGACGATTGTTATTACTCTTAAGTTTATAGGCCTCCGTGGTGTTGCGCACAAGTCTGAATCCTTGGTTGCGGCAATCGGATCACAGTCAACCCAGCTGTTCATCCTTCCCAGGGATTGGTGGATAAAATGGATACCTGGGTTAAGCTAGCGTATATAACATAAATAAAAAAGGACTTCATTGGTAAATACAGTTGGCCATACCGTCTCAGCTACCTTAAAAGAAGAGAGAAAAAAGCTGAGGGATTTCTGTCCCAACGCTACTGGTCTGGGATGGGTAATCCACCCTGGAAGGCACCGGTGGTATAAGAGGGTTTACGGAAAGCCTCCGGATTGCGCGGTGTCTCCCCCACGGATACTCGAGGAGTATGAGGGAACGAAAGGAAGGTCTCTGAGGAAGTCCCGGACTCTCAGTGACATACAGAGGATACTGTATGGGGGGTAAGAAGGAGAGACTATTGTGCTTATTACCAGGAGACGAGGTATTCAAACTGCCCAGAATTATAGATTGATTTCACCAGCATGCGTGGCATGGAAATTATTGGACAAGTTCGTCAGGAGACGAAGTGATTATTTCTTGAAGCAACATGGTGTTAGAGAGAGAGATCCTGCATCATATTTATCATGGACTTCGCGTGGGTAAAGCCTCATACTGGAAGGGAGATTACTGGAAGTTTTTTTTTTTTATTTCAAAGATTGGCAAAGACTTTTGAGTACCGTCTCCTCAGAAAAGTGATAATGGGATTCAAATTCCAAATTACTGGACAAACAAAGTTTCCATAAATGGATCGAAAACAAACCAATCTGGAATAAAATGCAGCACATGTAATATCGACGCCTTTGTAGACCGGGCGACAGTAGATGTATCTGGGGCTTAAAGAGAGGACAACTGTTGTTTCTAATCTATATATAGATCAATAACTAGATAGGAATTTCCTCATGCCTGAATACGCTTGTGGTTTATGCCAAACATAAGATATATGTGAGAGCTCGGCAGCTAGTGAATTCAGCCCAAACTAAGGTAAAATGATCTTTAGGTTTACCAGCCGTAGAATATTCTCTCGTGGGAAACAATCTACGCAGATCAAGCCTACGGGAGAGATGGTGCAGGTGAGAAATTACACAACTTATCACGAAAGAATCTCAGAGATAAAGTCGTAGAAGAAGCAAGACGTATCATCACGGATATCAAAATTCCCGTCAGGTACACGGTCGAGGGAATATACCAGGCAGTGTTTAACGACGTATGTGTGTGTGTGTGCTCGACCCTCTCTGTTTCCTTCCCCTCACCGTGAAGAACACCTTCTCCTACTAAACCCAAGCCCTGCTGCGCCTTCCCATCTCCCTTACGCTCCCTCTCCATCAACACCACGTATTCCCTTCGCCCTTCATCATCTCCTCCCTCTTCTTCTTCCCCCCCTCCACAACCCGCTGGTGTTGATGCTCGGCATCAAAGGCCTTAGCCTTGGAGGCCGGCGCTAAGCGGATCAGAGGACCGGAATGGAAAGAAAGTGGGGGGGAAGATATTTTCTATACTGGAACTCCCGGCAGAAAACTCCTGGTGTTTGGGTATGGGGGCGGGAGCTGCGGTGGCGGCTATATCTAATGTAGAACAGCGTTTGATGCCGTGGTGGTGTCACGATGGGCTTGGTTTACTTTCTTGGCGAACACACTCATAATCTCCTCAGCTGAGCAAATATACATATATAAAGTGCGAATCGGACACATACACATGCATACACTCTTTGAATACAAAGACGACGTAGGCACACACAGGCTTCCTAAAACGTATATACAAATACATATATAAACTAACGCACGCACATACACACACACACACACACACACACACACACACACACACACACACAGGAGACAAAATATGTACAAATTCGATTCATACGACGCACATACAAATACACACACATACTAACACACTTACGTGTACATAATAGATACATACACACATACACAGAGGACGACATATGCACATACATGATTACTACAAAGTACATACAAACACATAAAATAATACCCGCATGTATAAAAAAGAATACATACACAGTCACATACATACACAAATGCATGTATACATTATAAACATACAGTGACCTTCGAGGTTAGTTGACCTGTCCATCTGTCTAGGACACCTGACCCGATGAGGTGGAAGGCGAGAGTTATCACCTGTTGCTGTACGGGGAAGTAGTAATAATACACAGACGACAGAGTGTAACTCTGGAGTGTACAGATATATATCGCTTAAAGCTTCGTACGGGCGCACTGTGTGTACGACACAGGAGCACGTAGAGGTATGTGTCCCCCACCTCTAAGGTTTGGACCCGTAGCGCGCGTGTGGCTGCTGCTTCCCATACTTTATGTGTGGAGACAGGCCACTCGAGGACTGGCCGTTATGATGCCTCCTTCTTCTCTCGAACAGCTAAGCTGTGGAATTCTATTCCTTTTCTTGCTTTTTCCTCTTCGTGTGACCCTTCTTCCTTTAAGAATCTAGTCCACGAACACCTGCGGTACCCTGATTAATTTATATTTTCCTTTTCTATACTTTTTTCTTGCACCCGAGATGGCCTTGAAATGGGCATGTTATTTGCCCGTGCCATGTCGGTCTCTCTATATAAAAAGAAGTTGTTATTCTACGACTAGCAAACTGGAGCGTTTAAGGCAGGAGATTCATGAGTAATGGATTCACAGGGAATAAGATGGGAGGAAAAGTTAATGGTCGTGTGGAGAAAGTAAAGAAAACTGGGTACGTATCTGCCAAGGAGATGATGAAGAGAATATACAAAAGCTGCATAAGAAATATAAATGATGGAAGAGAAGAATGGGTAGTTTGGGTGGTGGTAAATCAAAGGAGAAGGGTTTGTGAACGAGACGGAAGGATCGTCTGCTGAGGCTGTTCAAGGAAGCTTGAAGTTGAGGTTTTGAAAAGGAGTAATACGTGCGAGCGGATCCTAACGAATGTGAAAACAAAAACATGGTAGATGTGAAGACGTTTTCTGTTGATGAGCAAGAGATCAAAGAGAATGGCAAAGAAAACGGCCAGGAACATGATGATAGCGGAGGACATTTTTCTGCAAACGGCGTCGAGAAAGTCAGACTGCGACTAGTGCATTTCAGAGCCATGGTAACCACAGAGGTATGACGAGGTAAAAAGCCAAACCTAATAAACCGGGAGCTAACAGTGTTAAAGGTACACGGTGGCTAGATCTGGTTGTGCAAGGATAGAGATTACGAGAAGTAGGAGAAAAAGAGAGAGGAACATATGACAAGACAGATGTATATACACCATGGGTCGAATTCGAGCCCTGGAAGGGGCGTTGGGCTACCTCGGCCACACGGAAGTTAGAAGACACAACCACCAGTCAGTGTTTTGTGCAAAAGTCCCAACCTCAGCTTCGCTATGGGATAACATGGCCTTTGTTACATCGCGACACCGATGGTGTGGTAAATACATCTGTAGAAAGACAAATGGGTCCACGTTACCCCCAGCGTGTTAAGGCTGGACCATAGCAAAAAGGACTCCGTACAACTGGTGGCTATGTCTGGCTAACCTCCGTGTGGCCGAGCTCGGTAGCCGGACGCCCGTCTCGGGATTTGAATCCGACCCGCGGGTGAGGAACATCTTGTACGACTGACTATAATTAGAAAATGCTTCGTGATTTTGTTGAGGACATCTTGAGCGTTGATGAAGAGTCTACTGAGATGACGCTCTGATGATACGAGAATCTAAAGAAAGAGGAAGGACTGTGACGGAATGAACGATGAATTAATTGCTTAACAATGAGAGGTATACGCTTTTTGGATGTATCTGGTGATCCACGGGAAAAAAAATGGCTTGATAAAAATGATGTTGTCCTACAGGATATTGTTAGTTGCTGAAAAATATTTGGATAAGATTTAAAACCCCACTGGCCTGGGAAATACTGAAATACGTACAAAAGTAGCGAATTGTTTTTGCTAAGCCTTTGTAAATGACATTCAGACGATTGGTCGCTCACAGATGTAGTCGCTAGGAACTGAAATTGTGCAGATAATGTTCCAGGTAACAAGATATATATAGAGATATTCATTTGACCTGACAAGCATGTTATATATGATATTGTTAATGAAAATATTTATTCAGAGATGTAGATTACCCCGATCAACGCAAGTTTTTGAATGATGGTTAGTTTGTATTTCTAATTCACGAAGACATGTTTGTTTGTTTTTTTCCAGAAAGCTGGAGGAGTATATACCCAATTGCCATCTTCACTTTCCAAAATTCCACTCGGAATCTTTCGCCCTCCTCAGGGCATTACCAAACTAACAACCTTAGCTTTAAGAAAATCCTGAACACACTGATTACGATATAGACAGACACACAAAATATACCGTCCGACACAGAGGTGCATGAATATAGAATAAAGTTCAGTGAAGGACCTCCTCCAAGGAGCACACTGTAATGGAGCCAATGATAAAGATATGATTATTCGATTACTAGTAATCGAATACCCTTCGTCTTACATTCGTTTAACCGAACTTACTGTCACACGCGGAGATATATGAACAAAGAACGTGATCCTATGAACGGAAACTTCTAAAGGATATACAATATCCTCCAACAATAGGATTCGAACCCACGCTACTTTTGTGGAAGCTGGGACATGTTACTTGCTACGCTAATGGAGCCCAAAATAGAGAAATAACTGCTTAGTTATTTGTAATCGGATATCCATCGTCTTTCCAACGCAGGCAACGGGAGCCCCAAAGAGTTCATAACCACGCGGGAAGTACCCGTGAGAGAGAGAAAGAAAGAGAGAGAGAAGCTGCAAATGTATCTATCTCCTTCTGTACGGTAAATATGACATCGGGTACCAAATTCCTCCCACAGGACCCGTGGTTTACCGCGGCAGTTTCGTGAATCGGAACTAATGTCCTCCTCAGCTCACAGCAGCGCTACTTTTCACAGCGTTAGCCCAGCACTCCACTCCATCCCGCTTAGAATCATTTGCCATTATTTATGTTCCGACCATTACTTTCAACTCGGGATATTTACCCCATCAGGAATTTCTTGTTTTCCTGGCCATAATGTCGTTATTCTTCAGTCTGTTTATTTTTCACTGGAACTGAGGCAGAGTTAGTTCTTTATTTCGTCGAAGTCATGATTCCTTGACATGGTCAACTTCTTTATGTGAATGACAACTTGAGAACGCTTGATTGGAGACGTTACTCGTAACTTGGCTTCCCTGTTGGTGTGGTACCACCATCTGACACTGTAGGTGTCTGTGAGGTTTTATCAAAAGACTATTTGGAAGAATTTTCCGTCTGGGCGCTGGAGGCCTGAAGATAAGGACCAGCCGACTCCTTTAGCTCATTTTATATTGAGAGTTATTTCTCCTTAAGGAACGTGCCAAGGCTTCATTCATATATGAATATTACTTCCTCCTTAGCTTTTAGTATATCAAATTGTTTATGAACGTGGTCATCTGAAGTAATTTCCAAGCAAAGTTTTCTTTGGGCTCTCAAGATTTTCAGCTTTCCTGAATGATCATACAAAGCATAATAAAATCTAATCATGAGTCCTTTCTGGGTGCGGTCATATTCCTTTAGATGCGCTTCTTAATATTCTTAAGGTATTCTAGTTTATCTCACTAGCGTTTGGTAAGAGTAAATTGCTAAAGCTCTCCTGAGAAGCATTTCAACTAAAATCTCAATCAGGTAGCAGTAGTAGTGAACTGCTGAACTCTCTCAAAACATCCGTTTATGTTGTCCGACTTTAGAGTCAAAACGGTTATCTGGAGAGTTTACTCGTGTCTACACTGAATTAATATCGATGTATAACGTATAGAGGCGAGGATGCCTGGAAGAGCTACTATACTGATTAAGTTAAGAGTTACATAGATGCACATAACTTACAGACCCCTAGGTCCAAGCGAGGCGGTGTGGCCTTGACAATACTGAAAGAGGTGCAGTTCCCTTAAAAGCAGAAGAAAAGGATAGCAAAGCAAAGGCTCTCTACCACCCCTCCACTTCCTCCGGCAACACGCCAGTCGGGAAACGGGTAGAAAAAAATACCTTGCAGAACTAACATGTCTGACATAGGCATACCTCTCTTATCAGCTTGGCTTCTATCTTATCCCTCTTTTTAGCATCTCACTTGTTTCATATCATTCCCGACACCAAAACATCCTTTCCTCTTTACCTGGGATTCCTTACTTTATAACAGTTGTCCATTTTCAAGAAACTGAATTTTTCATGAGACTAGAATCGGCCGGTGTCAACAGGTGGAGGATTTGCCTCAGGCATGTACACCTGGGAACACCTGGGGAAGTAGCGTGGTGGCAGAGTGGGTTCATCTAATATATGTTACTCGAGAACAACCCTGGGCAAACGTAGTTTCTCTTTGGGCGCAACAATTATCTGCTGCATCAAATTATTTCTATTACGTTTCAGTAGTTAACTATATGGTCATACGTAATTCACAAGTAACCAAATATAAACTGTATTATCAAAACATCCTTTATGCTGATATGGCAACTGGAGCATGTATAGACGAATGGTTAAAACGAATGACAATAACATTTCATCATATATCATCCTTAGATTTAATGATGAATATGTTCTTCATTAATACAACAAACATGGTAATATAGCAAGTCATCTACAGCTCAGGAGGAGGTAAAACCTATTTGGAATACGTGGAAATCAGACTGAATCAGATGACCACGTCTGACATATCATAAGGGCGCTTCGACCAATAACAGAAACCTTCCTGGCGATACAATTGCAATAAATCTCTATCCAAGGACAGCTCAAAGTGTGTGCAGTAGTTCCGGAGTCATCATAAGTAGATATTGCAAAGTTCCTCGAGTTTCCTCAGTGTGCAGAGCTACTAGATTCTTCGTTTTATCGCTTGCAATAAAGGCCACTTTCATTTGCAGACCTTCTCTACCACCACCACCTGAAATGCTCGAGCAAAAGACTTATAACTCGACTTATAACTGAGCTTCAAATGCACTTATGATACGGTTACTGCCTGTGTTTCACTTAACTTTTTCAGTGTACTCCCTCATGCTTGATACTGACGATACTGACTCAGAATGACGACTTTAGCGTTAACTTCTCTGGGAAACTGCTACTGCAAATACTCCTCAAAACATTTTCAGGCTGTGATATTGCTAATGCAAGTCTTGTCTGCAACTGTCTGCCCTTCTCTCGAACAGGACTTTTAAACGTACGCACAGCAAATTCTAGATGGTTAACGGAGTCGCTCTTAAAACAGGAATGAGATAATGTTGACTGAAAATAGATTTTTAACTTGATGTAAATGGTGTAATATCATATATACAAGAAATCCGTCATTCCACAGCTCTCTACCCTGGAACAGTTTTTATCTACTTTCAGGCTGCCCTCGTAAACATTATTGTACACACATCGTTAGTCACAGCGCGTCCGCAGGGTACAAGCACCAGCGTGAAAAACTAAGCAGTTTTATTTGTTCCCCTTACTATTCTGTCCAAATGGCCAGTGTGAAAAACTTGGCATTTCTTTTCCAGTTGTCATCAAGTCCAAATGGCATGAATGACCAGGTTTTTTGGACAGGATAGTTTATTTGAGGTCGAGATCCATGAGTAGAGTTCGTCTTGCAGCCGGTGACGGGTTGCGCATGTCCAGGGAATGATACTTCTCCAAGACGCGATGAAGCGAAGTTGGTACCAGGTCTTTCAAGCAACTTCAGAACCAGGAACAGGAGGGTAGTAGTAGAAGCGAGGGACTTCGCAGAAGCTGTGACGCAGGATATGGAAAGGACGACACCCAAGGTGTAACCAGTGACGCGCAGCGCAATGTTTCCACCCGCGCGACATAGCCATCGACGCCGTGGGTGGCGCTTCTCTAAACATGCAGGTCAGGCACGTCCAAAAAAAAAAAAGCCAGGTTACATAAAACGCTTTCGCCAGATCCCTGGAGTCTGAGTACACAGCGAAGTCCAGCCAGAATGGAATGAGCACTACAGGTAAGGTGGGTGTCAGGGAACTGGAAGGCTAACACCCAGTACCTGCAGGAGATTTCTGACAGTACGCATAAGAACGGGTGATAATTCGTCCAGTCTGAAGACAGAGAGTAGCTACGCAGGTCCGAGGGTACAAAATGGCGGCGCTGCTGCGAGAAGCGTCTCTTGAAGCATGACTACGAGGCTATGAAAGGTGAGCTGTCTCTCCAGTAAAGGCATAGTATAACCCGATAACACTGGCAAGTAGGTGGGACTGTAAGGGACAGGATCGTAAAGACATGGCCAAGAATTCCCCGCGAGGTGGAAGGTCAGAGTGGGCAAATCAGTCGTCTCGGGTCAGCAACTGGCAGCCTAGCTCACCAGCACATGCGTTAAGATGGATATCAGGCTCGGGATGCGAACTCGTGGGCAAATGTTTTACCTCGAATGATGGGAAGTGCTATTTCTTAAACAGGTTCAACAGGATTGTTAACATATGGAACGACTGGTCAAGCAGAGTGGTTGAAAGCATGGCTATAGTTACGTTGAAGAACAGACTTGATAACTATTTCGGCTCAATTCCAAGACTTACGTTATTTGTCCATTCTTAGCCACATTGCTAATTGCATATCATTCTCTCTGAATTATCTCCATGCCTTCTGACTTTTACTATACTAATCTGTGAGTTTCTGATATCTTCCACTATCACAAACACCCTCGAAATTACCCAGTGGTCTGTTGCCGTTTGAATTCCTTTGTCTTCCTCTGCAAAGGTGAGGAGTGCCCTACACTGGTGGGCACAGCAACTAAGCAAACATTCTTTGTGCTGGACGTCTTGAGAACCAGTTTAAGTCAGAGCCTGCTGAGCGGCTATGTTGAGTAACCGGACAGGAAACATCGTTCGAGGGTTCAAGGATTAAGATGGCTGCCGAGTTACGGGCACTGTCAACGCTAGCCCAGTGACTCGCGGCTAAGCTGAGGAACCCGTGCTTCATGGTCGCGTGGCTTACTTGACCCCTGACGGGCCAGCAAAAGAAGATACAGTCTTCCTCAGTGGGAAGGTCTCCATGCAGGTTGCAAAGACCCCGTCGGTAAAGATTTTGCTCGGTATGTCCGTCGCCACTCCACCACTGTTAAGACAAAGCACTCCCTAGCGAGCTAAGATAGCTTGAGCAAGGTGAAAGACCAGAGGCTGAGATCGCCGAGGTAGATTGGACGTTTAGCGGACACGCAGGGAACGGAGCTCCCGAAGGAAACGAAAGAAAGTCTGCAGGAAGTGTGATAGGACGTCGACCAGCTAGTGTACAGATAGTATCATCCAGCCAAGTATAGTTTGTCCGGGAAACTAACGGTAAACCTCGTTTGCACTGGAGAACCTGTGACCATCTGACCCCAGGTCGAGCGTCACAGCTCGAGCAGCTATTGAAGTTCTGTGCAAACGTCTAGTCGGGAAGCACGAGTCACTTGTCCGGTGGAATATAATAGCATCTACGGCAGAGGCCACCGCCCAAGCAACTAGTTGTCTGGTACTATAGGCCAGGCGCAGTGCAAGACGGAGACTGTCACAAAGATAAGCACTTGGCACCTAATTTCGCTGTTAGCTACAAGGTGTACGAGTCCAGAGGTAAAGGGAAACCTTTGCTACCAATCACCAATTATGAAACGAGCAAGTTCTCAGATATAGTGAGAAATACATATAAAAATACAGTATATTTGCAAACAAAAGGACAAACGATAAAGAACAATACGCCAATATATCATAAAGTAAAATGAACAGTTTGCGCAAACACTTTGATAATCTACAATGTAGAATGAGGCAGTTTATGCAGGCACGGGAGAGACCAGTTCCTCTCGATCGCACTCGCCCTCCACAGCAGCAAAAACTAGCCCCTCGAGAACGGCATTCCCAAGAACTTCCTCCGCAGCTGAGCTTCTGTGAAGATGATGAAAAGGAGGTGACGAGCCACAAGCCGCTACAAAATCCAGGGTCAAACTCCAGCTATAGTAATAGCAGACCCTCACTATCACCTGCTACTCAACGCCAGTATGGTAACCCAGCCGGAGAACACGGCTGGTGTCGGCAGTGTCCGACATGCTGCTTGGCTCGATGCCGTCCGAACGCTCTCAAGTCTGCCCAGGATTTCCTCCCCGCCGAATCTGCGCTCAACATGGCACATTCCAGTAATCACTGATGATATTACGCTCTTCATTCACGGACTGAGAAGCACATTCTCCGACAACAGGTTGTAAACCAGACAAATTAAGTTATTCGCGTGAGAGAAGCGAAGAACTACTTCGCGTGCCATGATGTGGCCAACGGCATTAGGCTTGGCAAAGAAGAGGAGTGGATCCACATGATTGTGCGTGGACGCCCGGGCTTCGACGGGGATTATCAACTATGGGTTGATAGCCACTGTCTGTAGTGATCGACACATGTTGGATGCTTTGGCGTGCGCGTCAGGGGTTTCTGAGGAGGGACTCTGATGTTGGGGACATCACCAGGTTATGACGTCGGAAAGTATGTTTAGACAGGACGATGAGGAAAGAGAACAAGGCAAAGACGGAACTTCTGATGAAGACCTGATTGTCAGAGACGAGCTCATTGGTTTATGATTCGGTCCTGGTATAAGAGAATGAAGAGAAATTACAGGAGATGAATTACTTTTATCCGGTGTGTAAAGGAAGGAAATTAATGACAAATGATGGTAAAAGTATTTAAGACGGTCCCTTAAAAGAAGGAAGAGTAAATATAGACTTTGTAAGGCCATTGAGAATAAATAAGAATAACTATGTAAGGTGCAAGGATAACATGCGCTGAAAACCTTTAAATTAGAGAATTAAAGTATTTGGCTTCAGCACCAAGGAAACATGGATCAATGGATGGAGGAATAGAGAGGAAGGACTTAGACTAAAATAGCAACGTGAGCGGATCTCTGAAAAGAAACATAAGGAAAATTTGCTCCCGAGAGCTGGGTGCTTGTGTGCCCCCACCACTAGCTAGACCACACGATACTCGCCAAGCTGCTGCGTCACATGATTATTGTGTGGCCATCGGCAACTCAAGGGTGGGCCGTTTTGATAACTGCTTTCTTTCGTACATCTCGAGGCTTTGGAACTCTCTACCTTCTCATGTCTTTCCCAGTAACTATGACCTGGTACATTTCAAAAGACAGGTCTTTCACTTCCTCCAAAATTCGTGAATACTTTCCCTTGTCTCTTCTTTTTACCTCTCATAATCCTCTCTATATTTCACTTTAAGGCCAGGCCTTAATGTGGACTTCTGTCCGTGTCTGGAGCCTCAAATGAAGAAGAAAGGAAATTCAAATGCGACTAATAATGTTGAGAAAGGACGCAAGGACAGCCCTGTTTTGCCAGGTCTAACTGACAGATGCGAAGTACGGACACAGAATGGAGCAGACAGTTGTATACTAAGCAAGCTGTCGTGATGAGGCATTCGAGTGGTGCTGTCAGTGTCAGGAGATGGAATGGATTCAGTTATGTTGAAGAGATTGGAAATCGTAGGGTGTCAGAGAGGGGAAAAGATATTGGATGTGATCCCGCAAAACTGAGTTGAAACGACTTGAAGTGGTTTGGTCATGTGGAGCGGTCACTTGCTGATGGGTTAGCAGATGTTTACGAGTGAAGAAGTCGGTAATACACTAAGGCCAAGAATGTGTACTTCAGTAAGGTGTCCTGAAGACTTTTCTACCCTATCCATTCTTGCTTCACCATAAACATCTAACGGCTCAAGGAGAGAGAGAGAGAGAGAGAGAGAGAGAGAGAGAGAGAGAGAGAGAGAGAGAGTAACGCAGATATTCCTAATGAGGTATTCCTGCGAAAAAAAAAATACGAAATGAAAACGAAAGGACACATTGAAGATATATACTTTTTTATGTTCACTACGTTTTGACGCGAGGCACGTTGCTAGCCTCAGAGTATTTGTCGTGAGTTCACCCTACCTTCTTTGCAAGAGGCTTAATTATTAATAAGACAACCACTTACAGATGTTATATGATCTGCGTTACATGGAAAGCTAACACATGCTATTAAATGTTAAAGAGGTGTATGGTATTTTATGACGTGATCTCCTAGTCTACAAATGACTATTGGCAATTTATGGTACTGAATGAACCGATTTTCATATCTGGTATTGTCACTGAGTAAAACATACGTTGAATAAGAATGAAAATAGTCTGTAACCATTGGTTTCATGCTGCAGTCCACAATTCTGAGATCCTGTTTCAGATATTCCATCCGAACAGTAAAACAATCCCACAAAATGATATTTGCGACTGGAGACATTAGCTTTCCAGTGTTGTGGTCGACTCATTATAACAACGGCATTCATCAGAAAACGCTTTTCGGGCGAGAAATAATCAGTATAATTCGCCGAGAAGTCAATGACCTGGATTTATATTGACCGAGTCCCGGTCTTGCTCGATTCCTCTGGCTTTGTAAATAGTTCCCCCCGCTGTTCCTGCACGCTTCCACGTCTTTCTGGGAACAGCAAAGTATTAGGCAGATATCAGGATTCCGGTCTGATATTAGACCGTCATAGGGCTTCGTTGTTTGGCGTGGCTTACACGCTAAAGAACCAGGAATCTCTTGCGATTTCCTGGGCATAAATGTATCCATGGGTGTTTTTGATGTGGCTGGATATGTGTGAGTGTGTGTTTGCAAATGCCGATTCTCACGATATATGAAGGGAACTCTAAAGTAGTTTTATACTTACGATATCTCGTGTCTTGCACTTTGAATACTGTCATACAACTTTTTTAAACTCATCTGCGGTCTGCAATCAGAATTTCTCTTCTCAGTTTGTACTCTTTGCCCACTCATTTAATACTACACAAAAAAATATCTTTCAAAATTCATTTTTACAAATTTCTGGTTTAATCTTGTTATGGCTTCTGTTTGATGTGTCTTTGTATCTCTCGAAGAACTGCCAACTGTCGACATCATGAATCTAGTCTGTAAGCGTAACGGTTGTGATCAAGTCACCCCTTACTCTACTCTCTTCCACAGCGGACAAATCTATGGCCTCTGACCTTTCAGTGTGACGGCTCTCTTAATTCTGGGAGCACGACTGTGTGAGATGGAGTTAAAGACTGAGCTGAGGTTTGTGTGTGTGTGTGTGGTTGTTTAGCATCAATCATCACAAGGAGAATATCCTCTACGTCCGGGTATAAGTTGCTGTGGGAAACCACCCGTCAGTTCGCTGGAGACCTCTTGAGCGGTTGGCGAAGGAGCTGTACTCGACGGTCTTGCCCTGTGGTCTGTAGACTGGACGCTGGTTCCTTGTCTTGATTAAGTAGAGCTTCAGCTTGGTGCCTCTACCGTGCCTGCGTGTCTTCCACGTCGCTGCCCTCGCTTGTTTTTGGTGATGCAGTCTCAGGGTTGCTTTCCCACGCGCGACCAGGGTGTGCACTGTGGATATTTATGTTGATAAGGCCAGAGAGGGTGGTGAGGGAGGCTCCAGAATACTTTATCTTAAGGAGTTTCCAACTTTCCCCTTTGACGTTTAAGCCATAAGTTACGCGGTGGATCTGAATGGGGTTCCCAAGTTCCAGCTGAGGTTTCTAGTCATGACGAAATTCGTATTTTCATGTTTTTGTGGGGTTGTAGATCTTCTTTGCTGACCCCGTAGAGTTATAGATCTTGTGTGTTGAGCCAGTGGGGTTGTAGATATTGTTTGTTGAAGCTAAGGGGTTGTAGATCTTGTGTGTTGAACCTGTGGGGTTGTACATCTTGTGTGTTGAAGCTATGTGGTTGTAGATCTTGTGTGTTGAACCTGTAGGGTTGTATATCTTGTGTGTTGAACCTGTGGGGTTGTAGATCTTGTGTGTTGAAGCTATGGGGTTGTAGATCTTGTGTGTTGAACCTGTAGGGTTGTATATCTTGTGTGTTGAACCTGTGGGGTTGTAGATCTTGTGT
>JAYMFT010055903.1:0-29592 GCA_038088735.1 Panulirus argus | reverse complement strand
TGTGTGTGTGTGTGTGTGTGTGCGTGTGTGTGTGTGTGTGTGTGTTTGTGTGTGTGTGTGTGTGTGTGTGTGTGTGTGTATGTTTGCATGAGTTTAAAGACCCCACTCCCACAGAGAGCATGGGACTTGTGACAAGTGTTTACGTAGTCCAGGTGAGGTAAATGACCCAGCAAAGAGTGAGGAGGACGGTTCTGAGGTGACGAGTCGTCCAGCTGAGTCTCTGGAGTGGAAGCATCCGAGATGTTATCTGGATGAGGGAGGAGGAGGAGGAGGAAGAAGCTGGCTGTCAGAACTTCAAGCTGCTGTTCTCATCTCTCCACCCACCAAGTCACACCATCATGCCCACGAAGGGAGTTGGGAAACAAGACAGTAAGGGGACAGGAAGTGTGAGCAAAACTCACCTTAAACTCACTCACCCATTGGTTTACCGTCGAACTATATGGGTTCTGCACAGCGAAGGACTCGGGCAACCGTGTTGCTGTCCATACAAGTACCTGGGCGAAGGGTCGTAGAAAGACGTCTTCGAAGTTGGTGCTTGTGTCATGATCCAGGATCCAGCAGTTGAGGGTATCTTTACAGCGAAGGCTGGAGACCCTTGGTACCAAGTGCCCCGGCGAGGCAGCGGAGTGATACCGGACAGCCTGAGAGCTCTTATGTTTCACCAGGGACGCCTCCATGAGACCTGTCGCCTGGCTGGTCCGAGATCGTCATGTTAGGGAACCTCTGAGAGGAAAGGTTACATGTCTTGAGGCTTGTCCATGAGCGACGCCTGGTCTGAAGCCAGGAGGTGGGTAGCGCAGCATGCTGTCTGGACGTATACTCGCAATATCTGAATCTCTTCGAAAACACTGCCGTCATCAGAAGTGAGAAAGGAATGGTAAAAGTAGTACAGACTTGTTCCATCCTCTTCTTGTGATGAAGATTGTCTTTCTCTCAGGAGGAATGTTTAGTTAGTCTGGATTTGGTTCCGTTCGTGGTGGCTGCCTTGTGTGGGGTGACCCCTTGACGTGTGTTGTGGTCTCAGCTCAGCCCTTCAAGCTTCCTGTTTGCGTTACGTTATCAGCGCCGTCCACCTGGTGGTCGGTGGTCGCATCCTGACATTCGCACCGGCGATGGTTTTTACATGTTTGTCTCTTTTATTGAAAAAAAAACTGTATAAATTGGCATTCGTGAATGATAAGAAAACCGTTGGAGAGAAAACCATCTCTTGAGGGAGTTTCGCCCGTTCATGCTTTGGTACCAGCCTTTGTGAAGGCTCCTTCAGATGCTGGGTGTTGGTACAGCATCACAATCATCAGCATGCATGAATCACTCTTGAACATACGTGCTCGGTCCTTCGTGTCGTCATGTGTGTTCCTCTGGTCCCTGTACCACGCACTCCATTCACAGATTTCGTGGTCATTCTTCATTCATATTTTAATTCTAGTGTGTGTGTGTGTGTGTCTCGTATATCCATGCTACAGAATAACGAAACCTTGTATTTAACTGGTTCTAGATAACAGAGGTACATTTCTAAAGAAGTTTTGAGGAAGGGGCAGAGTCAGGTGCTACAGGACGTAATGAGATCCGGTTCGACGCTGACGAGGGACGACACAAGAGGGTTGATTACCACGTGGGTACCAAACTTACTTACGGATAGAGACGACGCTTGAGAGAGAAGCAGGAAACGGGGACGAAGCCAGGGACTTCGGATGGTGACTGGACCTAGCCGGAAAAGCTGACAGCTGAGGACAAATAAAATATTTCCAAAATCTTTCGCTATAGGGCGCTGAAGCTTGATATTACTTACAGGCAATTAAGATTAGACAAAGTTCATCTTGGACTGATGATTATGAAATCAAACTTTCCGAATGGCCATTAGGAAAAGTTTCAAAAAGGAGGAAGCTTTAATTAAGGCATCAGTATGGCGAGCTGAAAAAACAGACAAAGACGAAGATCAGCAAAGGTGATAGGGACTATGAAGTCATTATTGTGGAAGAGGCGAAGAGAAATCGTAAGTACTTTTATCGTATGCATCTAAGGCGTGTGAGAAAATCGGGCCTTTCCAACAATAGCATCAGGATAACCTATAGGTAACAAAATATACATTAGTAACGTTATTGATTATTATTTCTTGTCTGTGTTTACAAGAGAAGAACCAGGCAGAATTCCTGACGTGGAAGACATTTCAGTCCTTCGCATAGCCTTTAGTTAGAGACGTATCTGCGATTATTGGTCTGAACGCCAAAAAGTGATATCGACAAGGATTCTGAATTTCTCTCATGAAAGATGACCAGGCCACATTGCGCTTACATTTCACTCCCAAGCATAAAAGTGAGTTCTGCTACTTTCTCCACCAGCCTCCTCCACAGCTTTAGGCTCGCCAGGTGTAAGACTTTAGTTACATCCTCCTCATATTCTTTCGTGAGAATTCAACCGCAGTGATTCTGTCTGTTCCGCCCCAGGATCATCTGTCATGCCCCCTGCATGGTTCACCTTATCCTCCATCCCATCACACCACCTTCATACCTAAATGTGGATTTTCTTCAAACTTGAAGGGATAGTGACAGTACAGGATAGGCTACGGAGGAGGAGGAAGGCACTTCAATGCCAAGGAACTGCCCACTTGAGGAGGAGGTGGAGCAATAGGAGGAGCCACGTAGGAGAACCTCGGAGCCTCAGTAAAGACGTTGTCTCGAGGAAATTAGAATTAGACACACGAAGTTATAGTTGTGAGAAGCAGATGAAAAGCCACTTGGAAGGAACGTAGAGGCCAAAAAACGAAATGTTACCTTGGAGGGTTACAAAGACCATATAAAGGATAACTCCGAAGATAGACATGGAAGTCAGAGGGAAGGTTACTTCCGAAGGACGTGGAGGCCAGGAGAGGGGTAGTTCTACGGTCACCTGGGGCCAGAAGAAGTTTTGAATGGCATCGTAAATCATGTGTAGAGAGACCTAGTTGGGAGAATATGGAGGCAAGTTGATGTGCCGTTTCGAAAAGACGTGGAGGTCGGAGGAAGGTTTCTGAGACCTGTTCGGAGGTCAGAAGACACCCGTACGGCGGCGTCGTCTTGACTGTTGAATGGACACCACTTAGACGCAGAGGTTTAGAGTGAGGACCACTCTGAGAGGAAGTGGTGGGCGGAGGAAGGCCACTTTAAGAGAGACATGTTGGCGCTTCGAACAATGACAGCCCTTAGGTCAATCATGCCCTCTGCGAAGGTCCTGTCCGTGGCGCCACTGATCATTGCTCACCTCCACAAAGTTTCGTCATCAAATGTAGGAGAACTTGCCAGATGGAACGAAAAGATCTAGCAAGGAAAGACAGTCCAGGTGACGCACGGGACTGCAGCGCACCTGGCTGAAGACATCTCTGCCATACTAATTGAAGACCTTGGTCTGGGGAGTATCTGGGTGGGGGGGAGTTAAGAGGTTCCGAAGGGGTCCAGGCTAAGGGGTTTTATTTGAAGGGTCTGATCTAAGAAGAGGACTCTCTAGGGCGCCATTCTTGGCCTCCCCATCTGAGTAGCTTCATCCGAGGGGTTTGGAGTGAGGGGTTCAGTGTGCAGTTGGGTAAAGTGAGGCTTGATCAGGTGGGATGACTGTGTGAAGAGACTTTATCATGGATTAGAGGGCTTTATCTACAGGACGAATGAGGAGGTTCTGGCATAGGAGGTGTGGTCTATAGATCGAGGTCTGAGATTCAGTCTCGGATGTCTGGTTTGAAGTGTCTAGGATCAGGGTCTCTGGTCAGAGAGTAGTCGAAACAACAGGTCCGAGAAACCTGACTTAACCAACGAAGGAGATAATCTTTGATAATAGTGAGCGGTGTGTCAGGCCAGGGGCTCGGCATGAATTTCAATACACCGTAGGAGAATGTATCTATTCCTTTACTTATAATGGTGTCTGTAAAAGGTCCCATTATACCGATTCCTGTGTGAAGGAGGTAACATTCTCCCAGAGCGATCAGGAGAACCAGTTGATCCACCTCCGTTCATTGAGGAGAACAAAGTCAAATCACGGTGCTTTAGGGGTAGAACCCCAGTTACCACCCTGTTTGCATTTTACTGCTTCATTCTAGCAGTGAACGACAGTGTAGATAGTCTATACAAGGGGTCTAGGCTGCATCGTAAGTGGCAAAGGATATAGTGAATGCCCTAAAGTTGATGTCTGGATGGAAGGGAAATATCTTTTTTAGCCCGACGGATGTTTACTATTCTCGCTGGCAGTGCAGTGAGAGACGCTGTGACCAGAACTGTGTCTAGAGGGCCTGAATTAATGAGAGCTAGAAGGGAGAGGGCTCGGGTGTTTTGTATGCTGATGAAGTGGTCGTAACTGGGGGGTCAGCTCAAGATTTGCAAATAATGATGCAAGAACGAGGCAGTGCAAACCAGTTGAAAATTACTGGACTCAGGTGTAAATGATGAAAGATGGTCGTGTTTATGACTTGGTTTGCGAGATTCAGTTGAACGGATGTAAAAGCACCATCATTTTGAAACATGTAAGCAATATTCTTTTGGCGTGAGTTACGAGACATATATATATATATATATATATATATATATAAAACACAGGAGTTGAAAGAAGCTGGATGAACCAAAGAACATAATGAGGCTGTAAAGAAAAAAAAAATGTGAGTTTACAGGTGTGGCCAGGCTAATTGGAAGGAGTGCCACAACCCACTCTTAATATATGCAAGCGAGACGTGGGTATGTAATGAGAGGACGGCTGACAGAGTGCAACGGAGAAGATGAATTTCTTCTAGAGTTGGTTATCAAATCAGAGGAATGGATCGCGGTGAAATACGAGGAAGTTCGTGTGTTATGAATGAATGATACAAGAGGTGGTAAAATGATCATGACAGACGCATGATGAGTTAGTGGTGTGGGCCTCAGCATTACTGCATCAGGGGGGAAATCTGGGTACCTACGTAAATGGTGGTCACAGTACCTGATGGGGACTGCATCGATATACAGTAAAACGTCGTTGGGGGTTGTGCCAATGACCACGACACATTTTTTTTCTTTTTCTTTTGGCCATTGGTATTGTTGGACGCTGTGTGAGTTTCTAGGGAAAAGAAAAAAAGGTTAATGGTACTGGCGGCACGGGTTGCACCGCTACCAGGAGACTGTTGGATTCTATAGCAGCAAGTATTAGGCTCCTGCATACTGCAGTAGCGCTCGAAGCAATGTTGTAAGCCGCAGGAGTGGTCACTGTACCTCTGGAGAGTTTTTGTAGTGCCAGCAATACTGCTCATGGCTCGGCAAAAGCCTCAGTTAGGCTTGGAGGATGGACTGGTGGGTGTCACCACAGCTGGAGGCTGTGGTAGTGACCGCAGTGGTACTAGAGGCTGTGGTAGTGGCTGGAAGCTTATAGTAGTGGGTGAAGTTTAGATGGAAGCTGTGGTGGAGACCACGACGCTACAGGTGGTGACCAAAACATGGCTGGAAATCTTGTCAGTGGACGCAATGCTGCCGGAGGAACGTTCTACTGGTGATCCCAAACACCGCTGGAGGTTGTGTATAGATGACGTCACTGCTGGGGGCTGTGGTAGCAACCACGACATTGCTGAACGTTTTTGATAGGGACTGCAACACTGCTGGGTGCTTGCAGATGCTGCTACACCATATCTGGAGACTGTGGTAGAGAGACTTGACGTTGTTGAAACTTTTAGTAACAGGTATGGGAATTTATGGCTTTAGGCAAAGGGTACAACACTACCTGGTAGACACTGTAATACTGCTAAAAGCTGCATTAAAGAGCTACAGTGCCGTCGGAAGCTATGTTGATGCACAATAGTGTTGGTAGTTGAGGTTGTTGTCACAACACTGCAGGAGACAGTGGTACAGGCCGCAACACTCGAGGAAAAAGGAATATATACAACGCAATATCTTCAGCTTGAGTCTACAAGTACTCTGGTCCGGGGCCAAAATCTCTAACCATAAGCTAATCAACCTTACTCGCCCTAACTGGAGCACTGAAATGACATAAAAACAAAAGAAAAGCCGATTTCGTGTACTAATTGTTTTTTATGATTTTGATCCTTGGTTCAAGGCTATCATCTTCGTCTACAGCCTAGCATAAGCCTCATCTTCTCCCATGTCACACAAAAGCCTCATAACTCATACTTCAGTCATCCTTTAGTTAATGTAATCTGTCATGAACTGACAGCTGCTCCGTCACCCTGAGACTCGTGGGTTTAGTCTTAGACGCGCAGGTGGGGCTTCGCTCGGGTTGTTCCCCCTCCTCTGTCATCTTGATGGCTCTGATTTTTTTTTTTTTTTTACCTCGATTTCTAAGAGTCTTAAAAGGCGACCATCTGACTTTTCGTCTAGGTCTTCCTCTTTGTAGTCTCCTGGCTCTCGCGTCCCTGTGTCCAAACACACCATCCACGTGATGGTAGACCGGGTCGTTGACTTGTGTTTCCAACTGTGTTGCAGTGTCCCAATGGCTCGCTCGTTGTCTATGCGTTACCCTTGTTGCAATAGGTATCGAGGGAATCTTCCAGCTACCACACGGCATGCAAACCTGTATTCTTTCAACGTCAGTCTACAAAGTAACATTTACCTCTCTCTTTCTCAACCCCAACATTCGCTAACCAGTTGCGTGATTATATAATTTCTGTTCTCTTTTCGTCTGTCTTCCAGCATTTAGATGGTGTTACGTGTGGACGACATTCACTCTTCTACAGCAATCTTATTTATTTCTTTCGACACGTCAGGATTATGGGCTACTGTGAGATAGTCTGGTTTAGAATCAAGAGATTTTGTTATGTTTAGACTCCGTTGTTTTCACACTATTCTATTTTCCCTTTACTTAACACTTGGGATTTATCTTTCTCTAGGATAGATGCACCCTCCTTAAGAATATTCCTCCCTTCTTTAGGGAGGAGTGCTTTACATCTTTAAAGAAAACAAATCTAGATATGTGATGAGTCTCCAAGACCCCGTTCCGTAACAGTCAATTTTCACAGTTGTTTCGTGAAATGATGAGCTTCAGTCCTTCATCCTAAACCTGTCTAACCCCAGACGTTCGGTACTCTCCTTCATGACCTTCCACCAGTGTGCATGGTTCAGAGCCCGGTACATACCACTGCCACTCCCTGCAAGTCTTGCTTCTAGTGCATCGCTCACGTTACTCGTACATTGTTCAGAGCCCACTGAACGCGCCATCATCTCCTCGAAAAGCCTGTCCTCCGTACACATTTTAAGACCCACACATACCCACATCCTGTTCCTTTCAACCTCACGATACACGGCAAAGGTCTTGCCATTTACTACTTCTTTTACGTGTACAGGCAACATGTTACTTAGTCACACGTGAAGCATATAGCTATCGCGTTTGCTTCATTGGTTATCATGTTGATCACAGATATGTGCTGGCAGCTTTTTTTCATCTTAGAGATCTTTAAAGGTCAGAGTTTAAGTTATTCTTGTCTGTCTCTGCTTCGTACAGTCCAAATAAAGACGATCACAGGTACGAGGAGCAGGAGAACAAACAAAATGCGGGAGTTAAGGGGGAACGTCGAGAGGGAGGAGGGAGCTTAGAGGGAGAATCCGAGTAAGGTTATGGGTGGAGGGAGCTTTTAGGAGGCTGAGGACAGAGGGAGCTTGGAAGTAGGTGAGGGTGAAGGCGGAGTTGGGAGACCATGTGGAAGTAGTTGTGAGGGTTGAGGAACGAGCCAGGAGAAAGCTTGGACGAGGGCTGCGGAGCCTCAAGGAACCTGAGGACGGTGAGGTATCCTGCGGTGCTGGCCAGGGGTGAAGGGAGCCTGTAGGAGCGTGAGGGTGGAGGTCCTCCACGTGCCACCGCCAGATACCTGAACCGGCCCATTGTAAGCACAGGGGAGAGGGAGGGACAGGGGCCGTAGGAGCGGGGTTACACACCAGCATGCGGGTCCTTCTTGGCTCTGGTGTTCGTTTCATTCATTCCTTCATTCATCGTAGGGGTGGGGCCGCACACGACGCCCACGCTGCCCTGGTTAAGTCTGTGTGTGTGTCTATGTGTTCGGTGCGTGTGTGTATGTGATGTGTGTGTCTTTGTGTTCTGTGTGTGTGTGTGTGTGTGTGTGTGTGTTTTTAGATACTTTGTAGGAAAATGCTAATGGATGTGTGTCCATTTATGTACGTGTGCAAATATGTATCTGTAAGCATATTTATGTGTATTTATGTTTGAATGGCCCTGTGCATGAGCGTGTTTTTCTTTGTGTTTATGTATGTGCGATATTGTTTGCATTCGCTCTTGGGTATGTTTGTGCTTGTATGTGTTTACACGCAAGTGTTTGTTATTCAGACTTGTGTGAGTGTGTGCGTACTTAACCGTGTTCATTTCTATGCATGAGTCAGCAGTTGTTCTGTATGATTTTGTGCATAAATTTTTATCTAGATGTGTATGTTTGTGTACCCATTAGGGAGCTAATACATGTGCATATGTCTGGAAAAGTTGCTGAAGCTTCTTGAATGTTGGCCCATAAAACAATCAATCTTTATATAGATTTTATTTCAGTATTATTCACTTACTGTCTTTTGAGTATGTACAAAATATCTTAAACTATATTCACATTTAAATATATATAGATCTGTACAATTTTTTTGTAGGTAGTGTATAATACAAAGAATAAATACATGTGGTGTTAGGGAAATGACGGACGTTGGGATCCGGCCGTTTTTTTTTTTCCGTAGCAGCTCGGGGAGGCATGGCCTCGCCCCTGCCCAACCACCTAACACCACTCTATGTACACTGTCACTGGCGTTCACTCACTCTAGAGGGAGCGAACTCTTCGTGCTGGGACGCGTGTGTCCAGGCAGACCGTGTGGGCTGTCTGCTGGTCTCCGTGGTTGTCACATGTTAAGACCTTACCATCCTCAATTAGCCACGCATGTCCAGTCCTTTGTTTCTTTTCGGATGAATTGTATTCGACTTGTCAGACGAGCTGTACATATCCGACATTTTATACTCACTCCCCCCTTTCCCCCACAACACTCCGGCACTATGTACATACCTCCGCTGCACTCCAGATCCCTGCCCTACCGCATGTGGCATCGATTGCTTTACCTATCTTTGGTCCAACTCGGATCACACTGCTCGAGTCAACATTCCCGAGTCTCCTTGTGTGACTCCTCACTACCCCCCACCCACCCCCCAGAAAAACACTGCTGGACTGCAACTCTTTCTCTCTCCGACTGTCGCACGGCCTTGGTGTATCCCCAGTATCATACTTTATCAATGTCTGTGTAGTTTGGATACCCAGCAGTTGCAACCATTGTCCAGGCAGCCTGGAGACAATGTTCACTAGCCTCCTGCAACACACACTCACCCCCTCCGGCCAACCAACCAACCAACCGCCCCTCCCTCTCCCCCGCTCCCACCAGCCCTCCACAGCACACCACCAGCTGGGGCCACACAGGTATGTCTGGCGACGTTGCCCTTTCTACCAGCTCCTGGCGGCCCCTCCGTCTCCAAGTGGGACCTTTTGATACCTACGCCAGCATTCGTTTTGACCACCCTGGTACTCAGTCACGTTATATAGAGCCTCATATCTTCATATAGAAATCTAAATATATGATATATCACATTGCCGGGTGGACTAGCGAGCGCGTGGCGAAGGCGACGAACGCAGACGACCTGCCATCACGGCCAGCCGCCGCACTGACTGAGACATGGGAGCGCCAGCCGGTCGCTCACCGACACCCGCACCCTTCCACGACCATGTCCTGGTGGTTCTTGAGAACGAACTTCTCATCGTCGTCCATGTACAACATGGAGATGGGCGAGAGCTCCGTCGGAACGCAGCAGGCCTTAGGGACGCGGTCCGGGTAGCGGGAGTTGACCAGCGTCTGAACCACGGCGTGATTGGTGGCGTTTAATCTGTCAGGCAAGGGGAAGGGGCAGTCCCCCTTGCAGTAGTATGCCTCGTAGCCGGACGGAGCCACGATCCAGTCGTCCCATCCAACTTTCCGGAAGTCTATGTGCAGACGATGCCTCCGACAGACTTGTCTGCTTTTTTTATGCTTTCCGAGGTTGTTGGAACGTTTGGTTCTCTGTTTCGATTTACCATCGTTGCTGTGGACAACCAGCAGAGGCTGTTGAAGGTGCCACTCGTTATCATCTGTCGACCTCCGCAGTCGCACGTGTGACGGATCGACGATAGAACTTTTCTTGAAAGGTAGGACTTCCACCAGAAGTCCGTGGTTGCTGTGGGATGCCGAGATCCACCTACGCACTGCGTCGGATACGTCAAGAACCTGGACGCCCTCTTGTCGCGAGTCCACGACGCGGGTGTCCAGGAGACGTATGGCAGGCTCCGAGACCCTGGTGGCCCGACGCAACACGTCGTACACCATGATCCGCTGCAGGTACGGCGCTTCCGCTGATGTCCATCGTCTCCTCCGCTTCGTCTGCGTCTTCTCCTTGAGAGACGGGTCCTCCTCCTGCGGCATAGGAGCGTCTGGGTGCCGCAGGTGTGTCAGCCGCAGCTCAGCTGACTGCAGTATTTCCTCGCCGGGGATGTTGGTCACATTGAAGCGGAACCGCATCTTGTGCGCTGGATACCGATGGTCCGCCTCGCTCTCTGCAAGAAGGAATGCACGTCACAGCCATGGTCTTGGCAGCCAGTGTGGCAGGTGCTCCCCCAGTGCCACGCTCGCGCACACAGATTATGAATATATTGGCAAATGAACCCGTGCTAAATATCCCACACTTTGGTTACATACATTACTCAAATGCAAATAGACCATATGTACAACAACTTTTATTCGCAAGGGAAAAGAAAAAGTGAGATGGGGAATAACCAGGTTCAGTTTAAAGTAAGAAAACCTCATTCTGATTGTAAGGTGAGGGGAGTGGCTGACGCACCTTTATGAGTGAAGCTCCTGACGGTGTTGGGCGAGGGAGGGGGCAGCGTCGGGGCCGGGCCGGCTTCTGCCTCCAGCTGTTGCCGGTGGTACAGCTCCAACATGTAGGGCGGCACCACCACACCCCTCTTCACTCGGGGCCGCCGCTCCAGACCGAACATGGAGAGGAGGGAGCGCTCCAGCTGGTTCACCATGGAGGCCTCCCCTGTGGCTGGTGGTCTGTGGCCCTGGTGTCCGCCACCCTCCCCTGCCGCTGCTGCCGCCGCCCACACCAGCACCGCCACCACCCGCCAACAGCAACACCACGATAGCATCATGCTACCAGCCTGCAACAAACAGATACAACAATTAACACGCTTTCACATCGTCACTTTCACATGAGGATGCATACCTTTTTCACTAACAGTAAAGGAGTAGGATATTTGTCCTCCACAAATGACAGAAAATCACAAGAACGAAACAGCTTGACCCCCTTAAAACCTTGATAAACACATATATAAAGTAGTCATACATGTCATCTCAGAGTACGAGGTTGGCCTCTGAGGATTGTAATGTAGGTCAGTGTAGACTACTTTTTGGTGGGACGCTGAAGCGCCCATCAGCATGCACCTGCAGTTATGAAGTTACATGACCGTACATCAAACAGTGGACGGGAACTGAACTGGAACCTAAAAACATTAGGAAAGATGTGGCGCGCAAGAGGACGCGAATGCGGACGCCTGAGGGAGATTGTGGAAGATCTTCCTCTGTTTCGTATAGGCGAACTAGTCATACATCCCCAGCCACATCATTTCTTATGCTGCTTATGCCTGAAGGAGAAACAAATCTCTTGCCTCTCGTTCACTCTTGAAATGTGAGCACATATGAATTTCCCGTAGGAAAAAAAAAAAAAAGACTCTTAGATACAAAAGTTTCTTTTACGTGATGTTAGTTACAAGCTAACCAGCGGCCATAATTCAACTTAAAGGACGAAAGAATCAGACAGGATGACCAGCGCGTCTGAATCGCCAGCACTACCAGATGCTTATGTTGACATACCCCATTTCACCCCAGGGCGTGGTATACCTGTAGTAACTGCTGAGGGCGTTACTTTGACAAAGTCTCCCAATATTTCCGCTCTTTAGAAGTCAGCAGCCAAGCAGCCTCCTGAACAATACCAGTCCGTCTAGAAAGCGATCCACCGCAGGATTTGAAAAGTGAAATGTCGAGGCAAAGTGGAAAGCATTTGTTTTTCTCTTTCTTAATCGGTAAACCAGGTGGAGGAGACAGGTTGGACCTGAGTCACAGTGACCACCATGGACCTGGGTCACAGTGACCTAACCCAGACGGTGCGGCAGGCCCAGGGCAGGGGGGGGGGTCCACAATGACCACCTTGGACATAAGTCACAGTAGGTCACATCAACCTTGCCCAGACCCTGGCGGTAGTCTCAGGGAGAGTCACAGCGACCACCACGGACTTGGGTCACATTAATCTTACCTAGACGGTGCAACAGGCAGAGGGCGGGGCGCGGGGGGGGGGGGGGGTCACAGTGACCACCATACCCCCACGGTGGAAGGGGGGGGGACCAGGCTCTGGATGGGTCCTCCCGTGCTGGAGTCCCTCCCTCCCTCCCTCCCCTGGCAGCAGCCGCCACACACACTCACTGAGCATCGGTGCCACTGTGTGTTATCTGGGTCGCAGTCTGGCAGCTCGCAATGAGTGACCAGTCTCCCAGGACAAGACCAGACGGATCCGGTGGTCGCCTTCATTGTACACGATTTATGGCTAAAGGAGTAATTATTTACCGCCATGAACAACGCCTTTTCTAATATGATGTTTAAAAACGTTGAAATGTATATATCTTTTGCTTTAGTTTATATAAAGGGATTGTTTCGTAGGCTGCGCCTAATTGCCATGCAGGACTAGAATCCTTATTTTGTAAACAATGTACTCGTTTGCCATGCAGAACCAAGACCCTCATTTTGTATGCAGTGTGCATATTTGCCATGCAGAACCAGAACCTTGTCTCAGACATACAGAACGGCCCAAAGCGAGTAAAGTCCAGGTCTCTAGAACGCTCTTTGGCATACAGAACAAGCTAAGGGAGGGAGTTCAACCGACTAGAACGCTCTCTCGCACGTAGAACAGTCTGAGAGTTCAGGCTACCAGAACCCCAGCTTAGGATACAAAGCAGTCCATGGGAGGGGAGTTCAGAGGACCAGAACCCTCTTTCATGCATACAGAACAGTCCTTGGGGGAGGAGAGTTCAGGCCAGAAGAACCCTCTCATACATGCAGAAGTCCATGGGAGGGGAGTTCAGCCCGCCAGTACCCTGTCCCATGCATACAAAAGAGTCCAAGGCGAACTGAAGCTACTAGGACCTCCTTCATGCATACAGAACAGTTCGAGGGAGGATGGCTGACGCCACTATATAAAGCTTTCACACGCACGCAGAGCAGTATAAGAATTGGAAGTCGTCGCAATCGTCGCCCATCGACACATAACTGTGATGAGAGAGCGCAGTTCAAAGCCACCCTTGCCATACACACTGTCAAAGCTCTAGGGGATGGAGAGCTCAAACCACAAAGTCCCATCTCCCACGTACAGCGGACCAGTCTAAGTGATGGGAGCTGAAGCCCTTTCAAAATCCCTCTTCCATGCACACAAGTACACACACATGCGCACAACAGTCCCAGGGAAGGAAGCTCTGTGTCCCCAAGTACCTCCTTCAGTGTACACTGGACAGCTGCAGTTTAAATCTCCAAACACACACCCGTTTTCAAAATCTGAATCCAGCGGGTCCAGCGGATAGTTAATACGCACAGTTTTCTTCGTCGTTTTTTATTTTTTCACTCTAAGGCAAGTCTATTAGGCGAGTATCTGCGCTTTATTATAGGCAAATGTTTATGTTACTCTGCACGACCGGACACACTCCCCTGCAAGTCAAGAGACACCAGCTGTCCCACATGTATCAAGAACACACACCTGTCTGCTGGGGAAGCGTCGCCACAGCTCATGGTTCACAGCAACACTTCCTACAGATATACTGCACTGACGTTCAGCAGAAATGATCCAGCCAGAACTTGGAGGTTTGCGCGTGCTTGCCCACGTGCGCCGAGAGGTAGGAGTCCAGAGTAGTGGAAGTCCGTTGGCGAGCGTGTCTGGCTAGCTACTGAGGCTCGGGGCAGGCAGGCCGCTGGTGGTGCCTGCTGCGTCTGCCTCGCCCCGCCCAGCCTCACTCCCCGCCCACCGCCACTCCCCCTCCGCCACCATCTCCCTCCTCCTCCTCTTCCACACCCCTCACGCCTCGCATCGCAGACCCCCCCCCCCTAAGGGTGAGCCAGGTGACCCCCCGCCCCGACCTGCACGTGTGGCGGCCTCGCTGCAGGTGTCGTGTCCTCCGCTGACCCACGCTATTGTACTCCGTGACCCGAGGTGACCCCGTTCACAGCTATGCATTATCCCACATCACAATAGCCGCAGCTGCTACACTCACCCGCCACTTTACCTGTCAAGGGGTCCAGGTCATTAGGCAACTCTTGTTAATGTGATTATATCCCTGGCATGATGGGGAGATAGGGAGGTCTCTTCCTTCTTTCGTTATTTCATTCTCTTATATTTCCCAGATTCAGGAGTTGACTATGCATTCCTGAAGAATTAGGATTAATCCGTCGTAATCTTATTTTCTTTCTTATATTCTTTATCTTCGTATTTTTTGTTTGCGTTACGTTGTGATGAATGTGCATATATATATTCCGCTTTCAGGACTACTGTCATTTATTGATCACGTCGCAAATACGACATGAAAGCAATATTTTGACGAAAAGATGAAGAAATTTGCGCCGAATCGACAGTCCTTCCACTCGCGTCAAATTTGCGTCAGATTTCCTGTGTTTCAACTCCATAAACAATACTCTTTCGCAAGAACTTCGAGCCACTTTATAATATTGACGAGTCCTAGAGTAGTCCTTTTTTTTCATGTAACGAGACTGTATATACCTGAAGGTCCAAGATACACCAAGGGTGCGACACGAGAGTGTGAGGGATTCCCATGGCACATATGTGGTGGTCCATCCTCACCACTCTGGTGTGGAGTGGGTGATGTTATTGTACCTCGAGAGATTTTATTGGGTGGTATAGTCTGGGATTTTATTGGGTGGTATAATCTGGGATTTTATTGACTGGCATAGCCTCAGATTTTATCGATGGGCATAGTCTGAAATTTTATTGATTGACGTAGTCAGTTTCTCTTTCTATTTCAGTGTATGCCTGTATTCGGTTTTCTTTAATATCGTTTTCTTTCTTTTATCTCTTCTCTCTCCTTAAAATGTTTATCCAGAAATCTACCCATATGTGTATCTCTCTCTCTCTCTCTCTCTCTCTCTCTCTCTCGGGTTCGAGTCCTGGACAGGGCAGCTGGCTCACAGCCAACCCAGCTGTTCACCCTTTCCCTTTGGATTTAGTCGCAGAAGGTAACTGAGAGGGGGCGGGAGCGGGTGGCACAGTAAGTACATACATTGCACTCGATCCCTACTCTTTCCTTTTGCACCTTCATCTGAACGAACCCTCACCCTAATCAGCCTTTCACCGCATCTCTCCCTCTCTTAAGCTTAATGAAAGGAAGGTGAATGAACGGAAAGAGCTTTAACAGTTAGTAGGGAGGTGAATGAATTGAATAAGCTTGGCAATAGGGAAGTGAATGAACGGAATGAGCTAGATAACAGGGGGTGAATGAATACAATAAGACTGGTAATAGGAAGGTGAATGAACGGAATAAGCATTGTAATAGGAAGGCGAATAAATGGAATTAGTTTAGTAATAAGATGGTGAATGAATGGAATAAGCTGAGCAGTTGTGACGCGAATGAATGAAGTTAGCTTAGTAACAGGGATGTGAATGAATGGAATGAGCCCGGTATTAGGGAGGTGAGTTAAAGGAGGTAAATGAATGAAATAAGCCGAGTAAAAGGGAGGTGAGTCAGCGGAATAAGTTCATTAATAGGATGGTGAATGAGTGGAATAAGCATAGTGATAAGGAAGTGACTGAGTGTAATAAGCTCAGTTAATGTGTATCACTTAAGAAATTGCATCACATCCGCGAACGTTATAGTAGTGAGACATGATTAAGAAACCCATGGTTTCCCAGTTGTTAGTGTCTTTGAAAACGTTTTGCCCCCGATTAATAACTTTTAACATATGACTAAGAAACCGAAGTACGATCTGCAGGTTGATCATCTAAGATTAGTTTTAGGTGAGTTTTCACTCTTGCTGTAAAGCTCAAGCAGGCGGACTCTGGTAACATTCATCAGTGGAAGAGAAAGGGAGGGAGGGAGACATTTTTACAAGGCTACAGTTGACTGAGCCAACTTAGAGCAGTTATTTGGCTTAGAGAGGAACCGATAACTAGATGGCAGAGCAAGAAAAACAGACATTGAAAGGTGTAAATAAAAAAAAAAGATGTTGATCTGTTCCAGTATTAATACGGTTGTGATGAAAAAGTAAAAAGTGAAGTTAGTATGAAGAATATGATGATGATTTCAGGTGATAGTACAATGAGAGGAAAAAAAGGTTAAGAAATGAGGCCTCACCGATGTAATTCTCCTTACTTGAACGCGTTAATGTGTAAAGAAATAGGTAATCACACTCAAACATAGAGGAACACACACACACACACACACACATCATCCCTAACCTGTCTCCAGAGTCCCACAGTAGGTGAATAGCTAAGGAGGTAACTGTCTACTGGCATATATTAGAATAGCATTCAAGTATAAAGGTAGGAAAATATTTAGTAAACCCTGGCCATATAAATCAGTGGCAGTGCGTCAGACCAAGTGATGGTGGTGGTGGGGGTGTTGGTCTGCTGCAGGTAGTGGACAGGTGGAGGAGGTCCAGGTGAGGTAGTCTGAATGGCCAGGGAAGACGGTGTAGCTTTAAGTTCTAGGAATGGTGAGTGATGGCCTGCTGACAAATGGTTGGCTGGATGGTTGGCGAGACAAGAGGTGTGCAGCACCAGTTTCTTAGGAAAACCAGATACCAGAAGGCCACACAATCTGTTCTGCGTAGTTAGGATTAGGATACATAATCAAAGAAGTTTTCGTCCCAAATCCTCTCACTCCCTCCGGGAGATACGGCCAGCAGGAAACGTAGTAAAAGCAATTTTATGCCTTAAGGAAAACAGTCATGGAAATTATGCTGTTTCATTCTACTCCAGTTCCTGATAATGAGGCCTTTTAGGAGGTTCTTCCTTCTAAGTTAATATTCCTCTCCACTAAGCCCTTATCTTGACAGCAACCCCGATCTACACAAAGCTAATTTCAATAGGACACTTTGAAACTACCTTGGATTATATTTGTGTTCACTTTACTCTTCTTCACTACACCCTCATCTTCACTACACCCTCATCTTCACTACACTTTCATCTTCACTACGCCTTCATATTCACTTCCACGGGAGCCATCGATACCTCTTCGATGCCAATGACCTTAACTTAATCATTATGGGTAAAGCCAAAGACTAAGTATATCCGCAAACAGACAGAAGGGTGGTTGGACTTTTTGTATCTAGAGAGGACGTAAATGACAGAGCACCACATGGGAGGCTGATTAAGATGCTGGATCACCAGACAGGAATAAAGGGGAAACTCCTTCGGTCGAGGTGACCGGCCGTGTACCGCAGGGATCGATTCTGGGTCCATCACTCTTATAGAACCTTGTAAATGACTTGCTTATCTGAATGTATGTGCAGACGATACAAATTGAAGGCTAGGAAGATTGTATGTATCAGCTTACCAGGGAACCCAAACAGACACCAAAGTTGGTCGGATACATGGTTGATGAAATTCAATCCTAGCGAATGTCAAAGTAATGAGGATGAGACAGAGTGAAAGACCTCAATATAATTATTATCTAGTAGGAAGTAAGCTTCAGGATTGTGTGTGTAAGAAGGACTTGGGAGTCGACATCGTCCCTAACCTGTCGCCAGAAACCACATTAGGAGAATATTTAAGGAGACAAGCTGTCTGCTACCAAGTGTCAGAATAACTTTCAAGTATATGAACGGAGAAATATTTAGCAAGCTATTCATGTCTTACGTAAGGCACTAGCATATTCTTCTCAGGTGTGGTCACCTTACCTTAAGAAACACAAAGAGGTAATGGTGAAGGTCTAGACGAGGGCAGCAAAGATGGTACCTGAGTAAGGAATTTTGAGTTTCGGGGAAATATTAGAGGCTTTACATTTGCCCATCTTAGAAGAGAGAAGAGTGTGGGGGTGACCTGTTCACGACCTTTAGATCTTTAAAACAGATCAGTGACGTGGATGGTTCTTCGAGAGATGTTGAGAGGTTAAATTGTTGTGTATTTCTAAGTTGATTAATAAGAGATGAGTGAAATTTAGGGATAGATATAGGTACATATAACATTTTTGGAATGTTGAATTTAACAAAACTAATGCTACCCCATTCTGCAATGTTAAATAGTCTGAATTGAGAATGAAAATACATTGAGTGCGAGAGAAAATGATTAGTAACAGCGTGAGGAGAGACAGGAATATGAGATGAAGTATATGGAGAGGAGCCGTCATCTGTAGAGGGAATATGGTTAGTTAAAGAAAGATTATTTACGGGCAGAAGAAAAAGGGCTGGAGATGGGACAGAACACGTCAAGGACGTCACTGGTGATAGGGTAAGAGAGGGAGAAGTTGTTCTATCAAAGAATGGAGACGCAGCAAGCAAAGAGTTATGTCACACCGTATCAAATGCTTTCGAGATTTTACAAAATCTCTGAGAGAGGAGGACCAGAGGTGAATTACACAGCAGAGAAGAACACTTGTGGACTTGTGCTACGAAATCGTAATGTTAATCTGAAAAAAAAAGGAAATGGGAATCGAAGTGTTGAAAAAAGGGAGATACGGGAGGTTAGAAAGACTTTAGAAACAGCAGCAGTGACAACATTTGGGCTATAGTTAGAACGGTCTCCTTTGCTAGGGATGTACTGTACCAAGGGATGCTCCCAAGAGAATAGGAAAGTTAGGTTTTGTAGGCAGAGACGATATAAGGAGTAATTACTCCTTATTATCCCTTATTATTCCGATTATAATCGGAGCTATATTAGGGGTACGCTCCTCGAAGACACTTGGAGGTATACAATTCCGTCATAACGTCTTGTGTAGCAGTAGCAAGGATAGGGGATAAGTTCAACAGGAGGAGGTGGAGAGGGAGGAACAAAACACGAATCGTCCACAGTGAAGTTAAAGGAAAATAAGTTGCCGAAAAGAGAGAAGAGCAGCTTGAGATATAGCACTGATCAGGTTGGAAAAGAGGAGGCTTCATTTGGGAAGTTGTTGAAGAAGCTGTTGGTTGAAGACCAGAAAAAATTACCAGTTGAAGAGGAAGTTATATTAATACATTTTCTTTTTATAAAAGCGTGCTTGACTCTGCGAATAACATCTTTACAACGATTCCGGGCAGAAATGAAGGCTGAGTAAGATTTAGGGAAAAGATGAACGTTTCAAGGCCCGATATGCTCTGTCCCTAATACGACAAACATCAAAGCATCAAACTACGATTAATGAGTAAAAGTTTCAGTGGAAGAAGATACATATAACATAACACCAGTGAAGATGAGCTATGCGATTAGCACAGCTGGAGGCGTCCCGGCCGGCTGCGCAAGGAAGACCATTGAGTCCTCCCAAGGTGTCAAAGTTGGAGTTTCGATGGGAGATGGAGTGTATGGCCTTAGTTGGAAATGACGAAATTAAGAGTGCGATCAGTGGATCCTCAGGAGGAAGAAACTGTCTTTCAAGAGCGAGAGGCTCAGAGGCAAAAGAGAAACTAATGTTTAGTGTTGGATTCTTTGTTCCAAGATGTTAAAGCGGGAAAGAGAAAGGGATTCGAGACCACTGGGATCATCCTGATTAGAATCAAACCAAAAGAGCGAATGTGGCCGTTTCGTCTGTCTCCTGGCGCTACCTCGCCAGCGCGGGGTGTGGCGATGCTAATTCCCGTGGGGCGGGGTTGCCATCAGGAGTGGATAGGGGCGAGCAAGTGTGAATATGTACAGGTGTATATGCATGTGTATGTATATGTATGCATATATGTATATGTTGGTATGTATATATATGTACTGTGCATATATGTGCCTGTATGAATATATGTGTGTATGTAGGGGGATGGGTCATTCTTCGTCTGTTTCCTGGCGCTACCTCGCTGACGCGGGAAACAGCGATCAAGTATAACAAATAAATAAATAAATATATATATATATATTTATGTTATACGCGTTCTTTATTTTCTACCTGAGCGGGGTAGTCTCAGGTAGAGATGAACGAGCCTTGAAGTAAAGAATAATCATCCTTTGGCTCCTTCCTCTGCTCCTTGTTTTTGAAGTAGTAGAGAAGGGGAGGGTATATTCCAGCCCGTGCTTGACGCCTTCTGCGTCGAGCAGGAGATGCGTAGGCAGTATTCTTTCTCCTTCATCCCCAGGGATGAATAAATTTCCTCTCCCAGAGTATCTCCCCAGCCATGAAACAAACCAACATACTCACCAACTATCTCTGTGGAGGCCATCCTGCATGGCTCTACACTCACAGCCAAGATCCTCCAGGTGAACTGCTCATAAACCAACTGCATCCAGTCGGTATACTCAGCGTTGGTAACGAGCTAACCAGACTCCCAAACACCACCTCCAGTTGCCAACCTCAACAGACATTTCCCTTTTCACACAAAATGACTATATGCGAGAACCACCGGAGGAACGCTAAGTGAACTCTCGTATGATCACTCGTCCATTATGGCAACACTTCACTCTAATCCCTCCAGTTCACACAGCCACCAAAAAGACACGCACGAAGTAAAAGACAAAGGATTGGCCAGCATTCGGATTGGAGTGATACGGTATAAAGGATATTACCTGGTGTTAATGGGATGAAACAGAGCATATGAAACCATGAAAAGGTCTGTCAGGCTTGGTTTTAGGTGGGGATTCTTGCTTTGGAGCATTATACATGGTAGCTAGTGAGTGGATGTGAGCAGACGAGGCCGTTCTTTGTCTGTTCCAATCGTTACCTTGTAAAGGCTGGAAAAGGTGACAAGAAGTATATATTTCTTTTCGTTTTTTCGTACTTGATAGCGTTAACGAGATAGCGCCAGGAACAAAGGAAAGGTCGCATCAGCTCGCATCCATTCTCTAGCGGTCATGTGTAATGAGTTCAAACCACAGCTCCCTAGCCACATCCACATGCCCTGATTCAACCCATTGACAGTACGTCGACCCTTGAAACCACATCGTTCCAATTTACTCCCGTGCACGTCTTTCACCCTCCTGCATATTCAGGCCCCGACCGCTCAAACTCTTTTTCACTCCATCCTACCACATCCAATTTGGTCCCACCGTTCTCCTTGTTCCCTCCACTTCTGACACATATATCCTCCTTGTCAACCTTTCCTCATTCATTCTCTCCATGTCCAAACCCTTTCAGCACACCCTCTACAGCTCTGTTAGCCTCACCCTTTTTATAACCACACCTCTCTCTTACCATTTCATTGCTTACTAATCACCTCATACCACATATTGTCCTTAAGCATTTAGTTTCCAACAAATCCACCCTCCTCCGCTAAACCTTATCTATAGCCCATGCCTTGCATCCATATTATATTGTAGGGACTGCTATTCCTTCAAACATACCCATTTTTGCCCTTGCAGATAGCAATTTCTCTTTCTACACATTCCTCAGCGCTCCCAGAACCTACGCCACCTCACCTCCTCTCACTCACTTCCGCATCCATGGTTCCTTTAGGTACTATGCCCACTTCCACGTATCTAAGACACTTCCTTCAATTTTTCTCCGCTCAAACGCGCATCCCAACTAACCTGTCCCTCAACCCTGCTAAACCAAATAACCTTGCTTTTATTCACATTTACTCTCAACTTCCTCCTGTCGCACACTCTTCCAAACTCAGTCATCAACTTCAGCAGTATTTCACTCGATTCGCCACCAGTGCTGTATCATTAGCAAACATAAAGTGACTCGCTTCCCAGCCCTTTCATCCTCTACAGACTGCAAGCTCGCCCCTCTCTCCAAGAATCTCAGCATTAACCTTCCTAACATCCCGTCCATAAACAAACTGAACAACCATGGTGACATCACACACCCGTGCCGCAGACCAACCTTCATTTGGAACCACTCACTCTCCTCTCTTCCTACTCGTACATAGATCTTGCCCCTTGATAAAACTTCTCACTGCTTTTAACAGCTTTCTTCCCACACTATATATTCTTAAGTTCTTCTACATGGCATCTTTGTCCCTATCATATGCTTTCTCCAGATCCATGGATACCATCTGCAAATCCATCTGTTTGTAGGAAGTACTTTTCACACACATTCTTCAAAGCAAACACCTGATCCACACATCCTCTACCACTTCTGAAACCACTCTTTTCCTCACCAGTCTGATGCTCCGTACATACCTTCACTACTTTCCCATACAACCTAACAGGTACTCTCAACAAGATTTTCAACACTCACCTTTATCCCCCTTGCCTTTAGTCAGAACCATTATACAAGCATTCCGCCAATCCTCAGGCACTCACCATGATCGATACACAAATTAAAAACCCTAACTAACCAGTAAACAACACTGTCACCTTTCTTAATAGATTCAACTGCAATACAATCTCTTCCCTCTTCAGCATACTGATACACACAGTACATTGTGACCGGAGCCCGTAGATTGTAGTATGGTATACTAACTTGCGCTGTAACTGTGATTAGGTTCAGTACGTTAGTGGACTCTCTGACCTAGAATAAGTCCTTTTCAGAGTCTGTCACCAGTGCCGAATCCTGAGAAGCCCGGACTTTCTCGGAACCTTAATCTAAGTTTCAATGAACCCTCTGGCAATCTCTTGTATCTTAAGCAGCTCCGGAGTGAGTTTCAGATAGTTGCCTGTTTAGTAGCAATGAGGCGTGAGGCGGGAGAAGGGTGGGTCGGGAGGCCCCCAAACGCCGAGACTGGGCAAAAGGGAAATACGGCTGGAAATGGGGCTGGGGGCTCGGGTTAGGGTCGCGGAAAAGGGAAAAAGAAATGTAAAGTGTGGAAGAGCAGGGAGGCTAAGTCTTGGTAGTTTGAGGAGAGCGTTTCGCATGTGAGGAGTCACTCCGGATAAGCGGCGGGAGAAGGTTGTGAAGAGTGAAGGGTAGGGAAGACGATGTGAGAAGAGGAGGAGGTAGGAGGACAGAGAAGTTGAGGAGGAAAGTGGGCTACAAATAGGTAATAATGAAGAAAAGGTAAATGTGGAACGGGAGATAGAGAGACAAGGAATGGAAGAGGGACGAGACAGACATTAGGAGACTCCTACTATCCTATCACCCTTTCCGTCTGATTCCTCTTTTTATTACCTCCCTTTCCACAACCCCTTCTTTTTGTGACAGTGAATCCTACCTTTCCATTACACCTCCTTTTCCATCTTCTCCATCATCTCGCTTACCCTCTCGTCATCCCTTCTATCAAACGTAGCTCTCCCTCCAACCACGCCCCTCCGTCTTCCTCCTCACTCAGCACTCACCAACATCCTTTTCCCCTTGAGATAATCACCCGTAGATAAGTTGGTCCCAAATGTACTTCCTCTCCTCAGCGGTTTTGGTTTGGGAGGGAGTGACCACGACCCTATAATCTAGTCATAGTAGGTCGTTAACGGTCGTATGCAAGACATTCCTCAGTCGTTCCTCCTCCTACCCATATCATTTCCGTAGTGGAGGGCTGGTCAAAGATATGATAGGACGGGCTACTCCAGTAAGTGAATGCGGTTCAGGAAATGACACAGCTTTGCAGAGCGGCGACTAGAGTTTACAGGAGTTTACATGAGAAAGACAGACAACAGGAGGCTTGATTGGCCTACGACTGGGTTGTCTGTTAAAGAAAAAAAAAAAACGTTTAACTTGACAAGAAAGTGTAATTCCGCTCTGCATTTTTTTTTTTTTTTTTAAGCTATCACCAACTCCCCGCTGCTGCACATTACCTTCCCCGTTACCGCTGTCGTTTATAACTTTAGTTCTGGCGTTTTTCTCAAAGTATACCTGAATTAAAGTATTTCTCTAAACGACTTTTGAAGGTATTTATATTTTTAGCATTCATTACGTCTGACGGTAATGTATTCCGGTGCTCAACACGCCTATAGGAAGAGAAGCTTTATCCCGCGTCCGTACTACATCATTTAGCTTTGAGTTTTATTCCATTTGTCCTGGTAACAGTATTTTCTTGTATTTCGAAAATATATTAGTGAATTATGGTATCGAATTTGTTCAGAATTTTGAACACTTGGATTAAGTCGTCGCGAAATCTTACGTTTATTAAAGAAGAGATCCAAACGTTTTAGCGTCTCTTCGTATGCCAGATTTCTAAGGGATGGGATCAATTTTGACGCGCGTCTTTGTACTTGCTCTAATTTTCCTCGTCTTTTTCATAGTTTGGGGACCAAAACTGGACTGCATATTCAAGGTGCGGTCTTACTACAGAATTATAAAATGTGAGAATTGCAATCTATGTACCTGGCTATGAAACCTAACATTTGGTTGCCTTTTTCACTTCCTGCTTGACACTGTTTAGTGTACTTCAGATTGTTGCTAATGACAACACCAAGATCCTTTTCTTCATTTACTTTAGTTATAGAGTTTCCGAACAGTGTGTAGTCGTAACGTATGTTCTTGTCTCAGTCTCCAAAGCGCCATCTGTCTGACCACTCTGCTAGCAAGTTAACATCTGTTTGAATCATTTCGTAGTCCCGCCTGTTTACAGATCTACCTCCAAGTTTAGTATCGTCAGAAAATTTTAAAATCTTAGATATGAGACTAAGTTCTAGGTCATTAATGTATGTTATGAAAAGAATTAGGCCTAGGACCGACCCCTGTGGCATACCACTTGTTACGTCTAGCCAATCTGAGGCTGCTTTCTTCCGGTAAGCCAATCTCTGATCCATGTACAGAGTTCCTCACTGATTCCGTGTGCTTTGAGTTCATGTAAAAGTCTCTTGTAAGGTACTTTATCGAAAGCCTTTTCAAAATCTAAATATACTACATCAGACGGTACTTTTTCGTCCCAGTTCTGATAAATAACATTAAAAAAATTCTAGTAAATCTGTCAAGTAGGATCTTTTATTGCGAAAACCGTGTTGGTTGTCCGATATAATTTTGTGATCCTCTAGAAAAGTGACAGTTTTATCTCGTATCATTTTTTCCATCATTTTACCTAACACTGACGTTAGGCTAATTGGGCGGTAGTTCGACACTTTTTGTCTCCTTTTTTATATATAGGGGTAACATTTACAAGTTTCCAGTCAGCTGGCACCTGACCATCCGACAGAGATTTGTTGAATATTTTTGATATTGGGTATATCAGCTGTCTCCTGACCTTTTAAAAATCTTGGAGCTAAGTTATCTGGGCCGTTGGATTTGTTAGAATTTAGTTGGTCCAGGTATTTAGTTTACTATGCAAAGACTCTAAGATTTGGGAATACGTCGCTCTTCGATGACGAGACGGCAGTAGAAGCGACGATAAGACAATACATACGGGCCATACTTAGCATGGGAAGTGCCCGAGGAAACCCTAGGAAGGTCTTTGAGACCTGTTTGTGAATAGTGAGAGATATTGAGGAGAGGAGAATGAGGAGAGACTTTGATGAAGATCATCGTGCTCACTGCATGCACATTGTGTAAACTACATATCCCATGTGTAATCTACCGTATGTTTATAAACATAACCAATTTCAGTACACCTTGTGACCGCGTGTCCTGTACCTAATGTATCTTTTACCATTAGTATTGCTATCAGCGTTGGCGATTGCGCACCACATAGTCTCCTGTTTCAAACACTCATACTCGGTGTATTCCTAATTTCTCATGTGTTTATAATGTAATTGTTTCTCCCCTGTGTCGATGCACTGGACCCACAGTGGGCTCTATAGTCTATACCCGCCTCGCCGTACCACTAGAAATGTACCCTTCATCCATACTATCACTAAAATGCTTTGTCTGTGTATCTAGACTATTCTCTCGCTCTTTTTCCGAGTTAAAATTACTCTGTACAGAGTGTTGATGATAACTGCCTTGACGATACTGATGTTAGCTATGTGGACAATACAGCACAGAAAGCAATACCTATACGATGGTAATAATAGCATTTGAGGTATATACACATATTGTACTTGCTGCTGAGAATAACCTTGGCTTGCGTTATGTAAGTTCCAGCCACTTTTCGATAACTAATGAAGCTGTAAAGATAATCAAAAAATTAGTTGCTTATATTAAATCTGAGTTATGCGTAAGACATCTGTTGTGTTCGTAGCGTTGGCGGTGGTGGTAGTGAGCGCCCTGGTGTTGGCCGTGACCGTGGCCAAACACCCACCTGCTGGCGGAGCAGGAGAGGTTGGTCTCCCTCCTTCAGAGTCGACACGTCGAGTCCCGCTCCGTGTACATAGATGGAGTATGAGCCCATAAGCTTAAATTAGCTTATCTTTATAACTGAATACAAGTTGGTGTAAAGAGCATTAGAATTTTTGATATTCTCGGAATTGGTGTAAATCCATTGTTTGTAATATGAGTAGTTTTAATTACATTACTTGCCCTATCAAAGCAAACCTTTTTATCAGGCATCATATATCTAAGGAAATATTGTTTTGAAATAAAATATAAAGTAAATCTTAAAAGACTAATTGTATAAATTTAAGAAATAAACACAGAAAGAGAAGGAAGGGGGGGGGGTGGCTACGCTTCATTTGTTAGCTAAGGGTTACATGTATGAAACAGAATGTACATTAAACCATATCAATATATGCATTTAATCTCTGAAATGATGGAATTATAGTGTAATTCTAAACTGATTTAAATACACCCAAAATGAGTATAATAACTTTTACTGTTATAGTATGGATGGATGGAGGCGATTTCTTCGAATTCCGGGGGTACAGGAAGAAGAAATCGGCTCTAATCCATCTCCAATATAACTACTTTGATTATTACCTTATAAATCTTGACTCTTCACTGTCCCAGTTTACAAATAGTTCTCAGCTTATGCCATTTTTGGTTTTATATGCACTTTCTGGAACTATTTTTTCTTGTTGATCATTATATTAAGTATTAGACTTATTGTGAACAGTCTAATTACATTTATTTGTATGTATATATAATACTTCAGTATTGGTTGACCTGAAATCCTATTTGCTGTCTGGATGGAATAGAGCACTAAATTGGGGGACTGTAAAGACGCATTGGAGCACATATGATAAATAGGTTTATAAAATTATGCTGAAAAAGATAAATTTTAAATGTATTTAAATAAAAATTCTTAGATTATTATAAATGTAAATTGAGTAAAACTTTTGGTGAATAACTATTTGGTTTTGTGTTCTATGGTTTGATTCTTGCTGTTTCTTTTTGCTAGTGGATTTGAATAGTACATGCAAATTTTGGTGTGGTAAAAGACTAGCATTTTTATTTAATATAGGGAAGAATTGTAGTAGTAGTTGTATACGATAATTTGAGAAGGCAGTACTAAGAATTTAGTAATCAACAAAAATTTGATTAAGTAAAAAGTATTTAGGTCAGGTTAAAACTTGTGCCAGCATTCGCGGTTAGACTTGAAGGCCTAGTAAAAGAATTTAAGTCATTTAGTTATATAAAGGGGTCGTTTTTTATTCAGTGCTTGAAACAATAAAAGGTGAAATTTGTATATTGAAAGAATAAATTTGATTAAGCATTAATAAAAAGACGACATTGGTTGAGGCAAAAGAACCTTAGGTATGGACTAGAATTAGATACCCTGTTACACTAAGTATGATATTAAAAAATATGACTGGAGTATTCATAATTAATTTGTTTGAAATTGAAAGAACCTGGCGCTACTTTAGACTAGTTAGAGGAACCTGTTATATAAACGATAAACCATGTAAAATCTTTTTTGTTCTTGTCCAGTTAGTATACCTACTTTGTTAGATCATTTTTATATATGAATTATCGTAATTGAGCATTCAGGTATATTTATCAAGGTGCTGCTTATCAACAAGTATAAATGGGTTACAATATATTCAGAGAGGCTGATTATATTGAGAATTTGATTTATGAAGATGGATTTGATTGTAAGTCGTAACATAGCAGGCGTACAGGAAAGTGTACCTAGAAGTAAAACGAAACTTTATAGTTAAGTGTTTCACTTACGTTGAAAAGATGTATCGTGCGATTCGATTTGTTTGAATGAAAATGTGTTTGTTCGTATAAGAAAAAAAATGCTTGATTAAGAAAGGTATTTTTTGATTAGCAAGATTCTAGTATTTAAGAAAAAAATATTTTTAGACCAGCTTAAAAGTACTGTTAAGGAAAATTGAAACAGGAATGAAAATTTAATTAATTAAAAGAAGAAATAAGAATTCGGACCTTTTGTATTAGGGAGAATTTAAGATATCTTAACTGGGTTAATATTCTAGAAATAAGAATAGCTAATAGTTTATGACTGTCTCTGTAAAAAACGGGTTTATAATAGATTTTTAGTGATGAAATGTCAATCGAATCTTTTAATATCTGGTTGTTTCAAATGATTGGGGATGTATAAGAGAAGGCGGCAGGAGGTCAAGAGGAACGTGCGGGGGTTGAAAAATAGGACAAATGAGAGTTGGGGTGAGCGAGTATCAATAAACTTTAGTGAGAATATAATGTTTTGGAAGGAGAGTGATAATTCGCGAGAAAGACAAGAACAAATAAGAACATTGATAAAGGGGGCAAAAAGGGAAATGGTAACAAGTATTGATGAAGAGAGGAGCAGTTGGAGTAAATGTAATGAAGGACTGTTGAATGTGATTGATAATAGAGTTGCAGTTGTAGGGTGTTTGGATAGGGGTGATGTGCGAAGTGAATGAGTCGTAGAGAGTGGTTTGGTGAAGAGAGGAAAGGTGGTGAAATCCTTACGTAGGATGAAATGTCGCAAGGAGTCCGAAGTGGATGATATTGCAGTTGAATTTATTAAGAAAGGGGTTGAGTGTCCTGTTGATTCATCAGCTGAGATTTTCATTGTATGTATGTATCATGTTTAGGTGCCTGAGGATTGGCGGAATGCATGTATAATGCCACTCTATAAAGGCAAAGGGGATAAAGGTGTGTTCAAACTAAAGAGGTATAAGCTTGTTGAGTGTATCTGGTAAGTTGTATGGGAAGGTATTGATTGAGGGGGTGAAGGCATGTAAAGAGCATCAGATTTAGGGAGGAGCAGTGTGATCTCAGAAGTGGTAGAGGATGTGTGGATCAGGTGTTTGTTTTAAAAACTGTAAATGAGAAAAAAATAGAGAGAAACAGATGGATTTGTAAGTGGCACTTATGGTTCTGGAGAAAGCATATGAAAGGGTGATAGAGATGTCTTGTATGGGAGGAAAGCTGTTGGAAGCAATGAGAGGTTATCATCAAGGGTGTAAGGCATGCGTATTAATAGTAAGAGAGAAGAATGAATGCTTCCAGGTGAAGTTGGTCTGCGTCAGGGGTGTGTGATGTCCCCATGGTTGTTAATTTGTTTATGGATGAGGTGAGGAGTGGGGTAAACGCAAGAGTTTGGAGATAGAGGCAAGTATGCAGTCTGTGGGTGATGAGAGGGCCTGGAAAATGTGTCGATTGTGTTTTATATTATCTGAGACGGCACGGGCAACTTCATACCCTAATCAAGGCCATCTCATTAACGATATATATTCATTTTTTTTTTTTTTTTTTTTTTTTTTTTTTTGAAGGCTCCCGTCACGGACAAAAGTCCA
>JAYMFT010055892.1:0-15085 GCA_038088735.1 Panulirus argus | reverse complement strand
TGAAGAATGTGTGTGAGAAATACTTAGATAAACAGTTAGATTTGTATGTAGCATTTATGGATCTGGAGAAGGCATAAAAGCTGCATATAGTTTCTTACCTTTCACAAGATACTTTTCCTCTGTCATTCTCGCCACAAAACTCTGATTTTGCCCCTTTCACTGATATTCCTATTTGTTCTCTTGTCTTTTGCACATTATTTTCCTCCTTCCAAAACATCTTTTTATTCTCCCTAAAGTTTAATGAAACTCTCTCGTCCCAACTTGCATTTGCCTACTTTTTCAACCCCTACACCTTCCGGTTGAAAGGTTTTACTGGATGCTAGAGTTATGAGAGGATTCTTTGGCGACTGACCATTTTGCAGTTCTTGTGGAGGTGAGTATCAAGGAGGAGAATAGGTATGGTGGGAAGAATGGAGAGGTAAAAGTTTTAGCAAGTGAAATGAATCGGAAAGAATGCAAAGAGGAATATGAAGAAAGGGTGACAGAAAGTGCAGATGAAAGGACAGTAAGTCTAGGCATGCATGCGGTGGTGTGTGAATTAGGTGTTTGAAATGTTTTGAGAAAGACTGTTAAAGTTTGTAGAATTAGTAGTAGGACACCAGGTTGTGAGATATAAGAAATAAAAGAGGAAATGCATGATGGATAGATGAGATTAGAAATGCTGTGGAAGAGAAGAAAAAGGCATATGGTAGATCTGAAATGTACCAATGGAAGTTTTGCAAAGGAGGGGGTAGAATTTAAGATGTGTAAATGGAATGTTAAGAAGTTGACAGAGGAAAGCAAAGGAAGAGTAGATGAAGATACTGGAAGAAAGTTGAGTGAAAGTTTTAGGGAAAATAAGAAACTGTACAGTTTCTCCTTGTCATACATAACACGTGATAACACTTAACTCACACAGCTCATTCTTTGTAACTCTACATTTTCCTACTGTGAGCACTATGCATTAGCCCTGCCTTTTAGCAAAATGATAGGAGCAATAGATAGAAGTAGCAGGTGGGAACATTTAGATGGGAGCTTTAGGTAGAAATATTGGATAGGAGTTGGTAGGAATATTAGGCAGAAGTAGTCGGTAGGAACATTAGGTAGGAGCCTCTGCAGACACTGCTACAGTTGCTCCCTGCCAGTGGCCTGTTAAAGGTGAGACACTAAAGGCTTAGAAGTGGCATGGGAGTTCAGTAGGTAAGGCGACTCTATTGCTGTGGCCACCCTCTTGAGGGAGTTCCAGTTGGGGACAGGAATCAGAGATATAAATAGATAGATAGGAAAGGGAGTTACTAAATCAAAGGGAGGAAGTGAAAGGAAGATGGAAGAATGAGTATTTTGAAGAACAGATGATTGTAGGAGAAGGTGAGGCAGCAGTTGCTAAATGGAAGGATGGAAAGAAAAAGAGACAAGTGCAGGGGCCTGTAGCAAGAATGGAGGTAAAAAAGGGCAATAATGAGATTGAAGGTAGGAAAGGCACCTGGAGTGGATAGGATTATGGCTGAAATGCTGAAGTATGGAGGAGAAACTGTGGTAGAGTGGATGCATTTGATATGTAATTTATGCTTGGATGAAAGATATTATTGTTCTTTTATTCAGTGTAAAAGGTGCTGTGGAAGTCTGTAACAATTATAGGGGAATAAGTCTGTTAAGTAAACCAGGAAAAGTGTATGCAAGGATGTTGATTGATAGAGTGATAGAAGTAACAGAATGCAGAATAAAAGTGAGAAGCAAAGGGGTTTTAGGAAAGGTAGTGTACATGTAAATCAGAGTTTTGTGGTGAGAATGACTGAAGAAAAGTATCTAGTGAATGGTAAGAAACTGTATGCAGCTTTTATGGATCTGGAGAAAACATATGACAGAGTCATATGAAGTGCCTTTGGAATATGTTAAGGATATATGGTATGGGGGGACAACTATTGGATGATGTAAAAGCTTTCTATGGAGGAGCAAATGCGTGTGTAAGAGTGGATGGAGAGTTGAAGTAAAGTTTCGTTACATTTAGGTGTGAGGCAGGGCTGTATGATGTCAATATAGATTTATAACAAATGTATGGATGTGATGATAAGAAAGACAGAAGAAAAACTAGGGAAAGCAGGTGCAGAAATGGAGTGTGGCATGGAGGTTTGGTGGCTAGTGATAAGCTTGTTTGCAGATGATACTGTGTTGTTTGCTGAGAGTGAAAAGGAGCTGCAGAAGGTTGTAAATGTGTTTTATAATGTGTGTAAGCATAGGGGATTGCCGGTAAATGTGAGTAAAAGTAAAGTAATGGTATTTGAAAGGAAAGAGAGTGAAAGTATAGATTTTGCTAAGCCCCCAAGAGTGAGAGAAGAAAATGTGCTAAAATGTGTTATAGATATAAGGGAGTAACACTGAAAAAGGTGAGAGAATTTAAGTATCTAGGAGCTATCTTGGATAAGTTTGGTGATATGGAAGGAGGTAAGGGAGAGAGCAGTACCTGGGTAGAAGAGTCATTGGGTCCCCTAATAGAATAATGAAGGGTAGAGGTGTAAGTATGGAAATGAAAAGATTAAGGGACAGCATAGTCCTCCCAACCCTGACCTATATAGCTGTAACACAGTTATGGAATGAGTCACAGGGGTCAAGATTTTAGGCTGTAGAAATGAACTGTTCGAGAGGAGTGTGTGGCCTGGCTAGATGAAAATAAAGTAATGAGGGGGTGTATGAGTGATTTGTAATGATTGGGAATGCAAAGGGAGTGAATTGCACTGTGGAATAGTGGGTGAAAAGTAATACTTGATTTCGTTTTGATGTGTGGAAAGAAATCAAGACCGGAAGTTTACAAGGAGAGTGTATGATAGTATGATTAAAGGGCTTTGTGTGAGAGAAAGACCACCTGTGACATGGGGAAATATAGTAGAGGAGTACTGGAGGGAGAGAACAGTTGGAGGAATGTGAGGACAGGTTTAAGTGGAGACTTTTGCCATGGCTTCCCCATTGATGGGAATTGTTAGAGGAATGTGGTTAGATAGATGGAAGTTACAGGGACAGTCTAAAGGCATTAGATTTTCTCACCTTGGCAAGAGAGAAGAGTGAGGGGGTTACCGGATCACAACTTGTAAGTTTTTAAAACAGATCAGTGACATGGACAGTGAACAGATCTTTTAGAGATGTAGGGATAAAGCAAGCAACCAGAGAAGGTGAAATGAAATTAAGTAAGAAACTTGTTAAGAAACACTAAAGAAATACTTTTATAGAAGTGATGGATGAATGGACAAGAATGACTGAGGACATAGTTAATGCAGACTGCATGCATAGATTTAAGTTGCATGACAGTAGAGAATGCTCAAGAGATGGGGCCCCATCAGTGTAAAACTCCCTCCCCATACAATGCATATAGATAATTACAAACCATGCATAAGTGATTACTGGACTTTATTACTCTGATGCTGTAGAATATGTAATTCACTTACAAATTCTACATCCACAGTCCAAGTTTTTGTAGTCAGCAGGAGAAATATCTCAGTGTTGGTGGCTATAATTCTTATTCCTTCTGCTGAAATCACAGATGTCTCAAAGCTAACTACCCATAGTCATCCATCCAGATGGTTCATGTCTCATTTTCCTGTGCAAACAAAGCTACCAAATACTAGTTAATTCATACAAGTGATACCTACTTTTGCTTTAACATAAAAAGGCATAACATAAAACCAAATAATTTTGATGTTTACCTTTTAATTAACAAAATTAGTTTTCATATAATATTTCCTAGTGTTACTAATCATGATTTAAGTCTTCATAAACCATTGAAGAACATAATAATGTACATAAATCAAATGACACATTCAAAACCAAAAATATATCAAAAGATAATGATATCATGAGAAAGACAAACTTATGTAATCAATCTTTATACAATTATACACAAATAAGAAACAGATTACGTTGGTGAATGCGGCAAATATTACTTGCAAGGGAGAAATTACTTATGGTAGAAGCAGCATGGGTTCAGAAGCAAGATGTCATATATAATGAATTATCAGAACTTTTGTGATAGGATAATCACTTCCTGAGAAAGAAGTTGCTAGATTATGTTTTCTTGCACTGCCAAAAGGCATATGACATAGCCCCACATAAGAGTTTTTGGGGAAAAGTGAGATTTTCAGGCAGCCTTATGAGGAATCATGTGATGGATAGAAAATTCTGTTAGTGCAAGGGAGCAAAGGTGTCTCCTCACATTTGGTTAAAGTAACCAGTAGGGTCCTGCATTGCTCAGTGTCAAGGCTTCTCTTGATCCTGATGCATTTAAAGAACCCTGCAAGGATCTGAATCAAACTAGAATATGTTATTGGTTGCTGCTAGAATTAATAGAAAGGTAAAATATGTCCAGGATTATGGCCACCTTCATTAGGATTTATATTTAAAAAAATAGATAAATAGATAAATCTGATTATATACATTTTAAGATAAGCTTTCATTGATCAGATTTTATTTGTGCAACAAAAGCTATTACTTACTTATGGTGGGGATATCATATTTCTGACATTTTACATTCCTAGAAGTGAGATGACATGATTTTTTTTGCCTCAGTTACCCCTTAATATTGAGAGTAGAGGGGTGCAACCTTTGCTCAGTGTCCATGGGTGATATTCTTCCTCCACCAGTAACTAACACTGGGTCCAAAGAAGTTGACTCAGGACCTTTATTCTTGCTTGGAGGAAAAAATTTGTCTACAAGAGCAAGATTTCACACTGTACTATCAGGATCCAGTTCATCATCAGAACACTATCTTTTTTTTAATCCCTTCCTGAAAAGCTGATCCTGGTTGACCTAGGAAGATCAATAAGGCTAAGGCAAATGATAACCTAATGAAGCATGGAGTTTCGAAAAGCCCATCCTAGTCAGGCTATCAGTTGCCTTACTGGTCTTAGGTCAAATACACTGAACTTTCTGGGGAAGGGATGACTTTAGAAGGAAGAAAAGATGTCTGAATGATGAATAGTCCCTGCCTGTACACCTTGAAATCTTGCTAGTCAACACATTTTCTTGCTTCTGAGCAAGAATACTGGCAGTTTTTTCTTGGGACAACTTCTTAGAACCCATATACAATTACTGGTTGAAGAAAATTATCTCCCAGAATAGAAAAAGCAAATTTATCACTAAATACAATGACAGTGAGCAAAGGTTGCATCCCTATACTCTCGGTACTATGGGTTAACTTGGGTGGCAAATCATGTCCTCAGACTTCAGTGGCTACACCATGCTGCCAGACATATGGTATCTCCACAATAAGTGAGTAATAAGATTTCTTCAAAAATAAAGCCTGACACATGAAATCTTTATTTTGAATGGTAATCGTTTTATTTTTTTCTAGAGACGGTACCTACAGCTTTGCACATACATATACATAATGGAGTTCAGTGTGACCAATTGCAAAGGAATGAAAATGAAACACTGTGAAAGGAGGCCTAGTTATGACCATTAACTTGTAAGAGTCAAATCGCAGTATAGTAATATTAGTGTAAGAGATAATTTGTTGTCAGGTTAGGTATTTTATAATCCCTCAGAGAATTATTCAGGTGTGGTAGATTATTTATTGGTCAAAATCAAAATTGCCTTCACAGTGTGTGGACAAAGAAATGTTTAGAAAAGAAACATTTTATACCTTTTATAGACAGAAATTATAGTATTTGTCACCTGTTTGGTCATCCCACTTGAATATACTTTTAAATTATCTAGAAAAGGCCCAATAGCAGTTATAGGGATTTGCCTGAAATAAAGGAACAGAGTATGCACAGAACAAGGAAAAGGGGTAGACATGATAGCAACTTTCCATATTTAAATGATACTGGTGAGCTTTTTGAATGAAATATAAATAACCAGAGGAGGACTTGGCAAGAAACAAAGCAAGAAATTAATTAAAGAGACATGAAGAAATACTTTTTAAGTAACATAGTGTGAGTGTGACATGAATGAATATTTCTTTATTTATAGAGTGATGAGTGAATGGAATAATGTCAGATGGTAAAGAAAGGATGAGTTGGTTCCTGACAAGTACAGGGGACCCCCTCAGAGAGTGGTGTTTCACAGTAGTTACATCCAATAGTTAGGATACAATTTTGTAGAACAACAGAGAGTGTTTGCAATAGTGATAAATGTGAAGAAAATTTGTATTTTATTATTCTTCTTTCTGTTGATAAAGAAATATTTAACTCTGTTGGAAGCTTCTTCAATTATAGCATATTTTTTAGTTATTTAAAAACAAGATTACCTTAGATTCTATGATATCACACACACACACACACACACACACACACACACACACACACACACACACACACACACACACACACACACACACACACTCTCTCTCTCTCTCTGTCTCTCTCTCTGGCAGTTTTTTTTCCCAGGACAACTTCTTAGAACCCATATACAATTACTGGTTGAAGAAAATTATCACCCAGAATAGGAAAAGCAAAATTATCACTAAATACAATGTGGGAAAGTGTGCATGATGTTGTTGGTGTCATGGAAACTAAGCTTGAGATCTCACCACTTCTGCTGAGAGAGGTACATAATAACAAAAATGGTAAAGTAATGAGAAGGAGGGGAAGGATTATCCCACATAATATGACATAGCCTTATGTTTCAAGAAATATTGAAAGATTCAGACAAAATATAGAATGGAAAGAGTAACTATCAGGCATATGTGCATAGTGGAGTTATTATTTTATAATCCTTTGATTATAAAGAGATAGACTGGGGGAATTTAGGGTCTCAAGAAGATAGGGAGTCATGGAGGCACATGTTTTTGGAGTGTTTACAGGAAGATATCCTATACCAACATGCATACAAGGATGAGAGGGACTGATATACTGCCATTGTAAGATCGTTTTTATTCATACTAACATGGATATTGAGAACATTATATATGAAACATCAATTGAAAGCAGTGATCATGTGATTCTCAAGCTTAAGTGTTTGGTAAATGAGGACATTAAAAGACCAGAGGTGAGATTGGACATAGAGATCATAGAAACTACACAAACCTCTGTCACTTCTATGGTAACGTAGATTGAAGAAACGAGTTCAGTTGTTAGAAGCCCAGACTTTGTAGTGCGAGGTTATGTGAAATTTACAATGAAGTTGTAGAGATATGAGTACCTGAAGACTCAAATACAGAGGGAACAGTAAGAAAGAGGAAAGAATGGTTCAGTAAATGATGCCAAAAAGTAAAGGAACTCTGAGATATGCAGTAGCTAAGATATAGACAGCACTACAGCTAGCCAGCATTTGCAAGGTACAAGAAAGCATGGAGTAAGTATTGTAGGATAAGAAAAGAGGAACAAAGAAACTCTGAAAAGAATATTGTGGACAGGATAGGAGAAATTCAAAACTATTCCTTAGAATCATCAGGAGTCAGTTGTCAGTTTAGGAGCAACTGATCAGGCTAAGGGATTCTGAGGGAAAATTGTGGATGATGATGTGAGGATATGTGAGGAACTAAATAAATGGTTCAAAAGTGTTTTCACAGCAGAAAACATTATAGCCCCAACACCAGTGAGAAGGAATGGAATGAAGGTTTGGAAATCATTGAGATATCTAGAAAGATAATCTGTAACAGAATACTAAAAGGACTTGACCCATAAAAGGCTCATGATCCTGATGAAATTTCACCATTTTTGCTAAAGATATTTGTAGATATGTTTGATAAAACACTTGAATTAAAGTTCAGAATGTTACTAGAGAGACAAAATGCCAAGGGAATGGAAAAGGGTAAACATCATATCTTAATATAAGAAAGGAGACCAGGAACATGCATTGAACCACAGACTGGTCTCATTAATGAATGATGTTTTTAAGTTTCTGTAAAAGATTATTTAACAAGTGGATGACTCTGTATGGAGTAGAAATGACCTAAGTGAGAGACAGCATGATATGAGGGAGAGGAGGACTTATGTAACTAACCTCTTAGAGTTCTACTAGAGGGTAGAAGGTTAGGCTTAGTGGACTGTTTGTATTTGGATTGCTAAAAAAGCATTTGACATGTATGACATGGGAGGCTAATAAAGAAGCTGGATCACCAGGCAGGAATAAGGGAAAAATTCCTTCATTGGATTGAAGATTATTTTGGTGAGAAGGAACAAAGGGTGCATGTTAGATGAGCCTTTTCTTGATGAGTTAATGTGACCAGCAGAATTACATAGGGTTTAGTTCTGGGACCATTACTCTGCTTGATCTATATTAATGACTTGCCTGAAGGTATAGATTCATACCTGAATATGTCTGCAAATGATAAAAAGGTCATGAGGGAAAGGAAAAGCAAGGAGGATTGTATCAGTAGAAGGGAACCTAGTAGACTTTCAAATTAGTTTGTAACATGGCTGATGAAATTCAACCTGAGCAAATGTAAAGAACTGTGGATGAGACAAAGCAAAAGATGGCCATGTTGTGATTATTATTGTGCAGGAAATAAGCATCTGAATTCTTTGTATGAGAAGGACTTGGGAGTTAACATCATCCCTAATCTGTCACCAGATTTATTTACATACTTACCCAGTTCATTTTTTTCTGTTGTTTATCTAAATTCATTTTGTACTGCAAGTCTCTTACATAAATACACTTTTAGGCATCTTTTCCACATTTTCTTTATTCATGCCCATACCATGTTATACTTATATTGAACTTTAATGAAGATTATTATTTATAGGTGGTGTAGCTTCATCAAGTTCTGATAGCAGAGTTTTAGCAGCAAGAATCGCTAATATACAACCACCTAAATTTGCACTAAATAATCCGTCTGTAACTCAAGGCACACCACAAACCCAGTTAGTTCCAGAGATGTGGTGTAAACCATCAAGTACAGACCAACACTCTCAAGACAGTAATAGTCAGTTACCAAGACAATCTAGTCCAGCCTCTTTACAGTCTCCTGATCACCAAATACTTCCTGTATCGCCAAAAGAGAGAGAAGTGGCTCATGACCAGTCTCATCATGTAGCTGCAGAACATCATGGTCATAGTTGAGGCAAGCTGTAGGTACTTGTTCATGTTGATGTTGGAGATATTGATAAATGATTTGAGACTTAGGCTTGTAAGTTAGGCTTGTAAGTTATGAATCAGTGGATTCATAATAATTTTTTGTTTTAATGTATCTGAAAGAGTGAGTGTAGTTCCTTTGTATATTTTTAACATATATATAATATAGACCGTAATAAAACTAATGATTTTTTATCTCATATTATCTTGATATATTTGAAGTTCAGCATACTGCAAGGATTATTACTAAGAAGTCATTTTAGTTATACAAGTGCAACTGGATTGATTATCAAATAAAGTTGCTAACAACAGAGTGACTGCAATTTGTCCAAAACAGCTGGCAACAGGTTTTTGGCAAGCTATGGTTACAAAGTTCATTGCTACATGGCAAACTGTTGCGTAATACTGCCATCCTCTTGTTTCTGAATTTGGATAGATCTGTGGCTGTAATGATATAATCTTGAGTCCTCAGTGAAGTGATGAAGGAAAGCAGACATATAATTCCATTGTTTTCATATAGTACAAGTGTCCAGGTTGTTTATGATTTAAGGACAAGTCTTGTTATTTTAGAAAGAAAGTTTATGTATTAAGTCTGTTATTAGACAGCACTTAAGCTGCAGCCTTTAAGTCAACTAGCTGTCCAGCCTCTTGAATACCTTCTAAAAGATTTGTATGAAGATCAACAATTTTTATTTACTAGTGTACCTCAAAGATCTAAAGAGCCTAAATGGTGTTTCATTGTTTTTTATGGTGAATAGTAGGATGTGCCTTGAAATTGGAATGCACTGTTGGATATAGGCTTTGTGATGACTCACATCAACTGCTGATTGGTTGAAAATGAAAACTTGTTTAGGTCTTATGTGAATGGTCTCAATAAAACAAATTCTTTTCTAGTTTGAAAAGATGAATACAGTTTCACTTGTATGAAAATGTAGACTGTGATCAAAAAGTCATACTTAAACAATTGTGATTGGTGCTAGTGTCCATAGTTACCTAAGTGATTCTTGGGAAATAAACCTTTTTCATCCTGTATTGATAAGGTAGATTCATGGGAGAGTTTGTTGAAGTTAATTTTGCTAATCTGGAAAATTTGTAAATTCTTTCCCCTGTTTCTTCTTTTTCCCTTTCATTAACCTCTATATTTCAGTTAAGGCCTGACATTGATATTGACTTTTGTCCATTACTGGAGCTTCCACTGTAAAAAAGAAAAAGCTGTCTCTTCAGAACATATATGTAAACATCCATGACTTTGTTGATTATTCATGTGCAAACATCTTTTATTGAATGTAGTTTATGGAAAATCACTAACCTGCATCAATAACATGATACTCCTCTGTAAGTAGATTAGGAAATTTTTGCAGCATAATAGAAGAACTAGTCTTGCAATCAGAGACCATAATATGTGCTTGACATTAATTGAGTTATAGGGAATTCTAAAGCAGCAAAACAGACAGGATAAGGTAGTAACAGCCAGTAACATGATCTTTTCCCAAGTATAGCATCACTAAGTATATCATGGGTTCCTCTCTTTCTCTCATTGCATGATAACCTTCCCTCAGGTAAAATTTTGTCACAGGTAGGTGCTCTGTCTTTACTAGAAAACCTGGTGATATAAATAGCTTCAAGAATGGGGTTAGAGTATACAGGAGAATGAAAAACAAATTATTGGTGAAGGGAAACAACAAAAGTACTGGAAATGAGCCTTGTACATTTAAGTCTATCTATCTATATCTCAGACACCTGTTTCAATTGGAACTCCCTCAAAGGGATGGCCATGGCAAAAGAGTCTCCATAAATAAAGAATTCCATTGCTGCTTCATAGCCTTTAGTGCCTCACTCTTAACAGACCACTGGCAGAGGGCAAGTCTAGTGCATTGTTTGCAGAGGCTTCAATCTAATGTTCCTAATGACTGCTTCTGTCTAATGCTCTTACCTACTGCTTCTGCTTAATGTTTCTACCTAATAATCCTCCCTAAATGTTCCTACCTACTACTTCTATCTACTGCTCCTACCTACTGCTTTTACCTAATGTTTCTACCTAATAATCCTCCCTAAATGTTCCTACCTACTACTTCTATCTACTGCTCCTACCATTTTGCCAAAAAGAAGGGCTAGAGCATAATGCTTACCGCAGGAAATTTAGAGTTATGAAGAATGAGCTGTATGAGTTAAGTGTTGTCAAGTGTTACATATGACAAGGAGAGATTGTATGTTTGTGGACAGAATGCCAGTAGTCCACATGTTAGGGAGACAGAAGGAAAAGGCAGCCACCTGGGTCAGAGGATTGCAACTTGACATCCACTAAAGTGCTGGCTTACTAAGCAGATGTCACTAACCCACCTGATACCCAGGCGGGTAGTGCTGGTAATATACATTCCTGGTCATTGGCTGCTTACCAACTACTAATAAAAATAATGAAGCAAAAATTAAAAACAATACCCAAATTAGTTAAAAATCAAAGCAGGAAAGATGATTTGTCAAAAATTCTTGGGAAGATCCAGAATATGAATGTACAGAGCTGTTAGTAAATGAAAATTAATGACAAAATAGATTACATCACTGCATAAACTAAGAGTAATAATGTACTTTAATACTTATCAGTATGACAGAATTTAATGGAATGACAAACTGAAGGATGTAGAAAACCAAAGGCAAACTGAGGTCTTTTGTAGCAGATAGAGCTGAAATCTAGTTAATTGCAGTAGTAGTATATGTACATAATAAATTGGAAAGGAAATTTTTTTTTTTTTCTTTTTCATATGTATTCACCATTTCCTGCAAACAAACATGGTGCCAGTAACAGGTGATGCATGGCCTCATGTTCTCACATTAACTCACAAGCTGCCATACATAACACTATGTAACACAATTTTTGTTCCTGGGTAGTAAGTGTTATTTCCAAATTGCTTATGCATAAAAAAAGTAGAGAAAAAGGCTATTATTCCCTTCAAACTTTGCCTTTTTGATCAGGACATTCATATTTTTAAATTTACCTATTTCCAATTGGACAATGGGTGAATTTACACATTTTTATTCACTTAAAGTCAGAAAAACAATAACATATGGTTCAAAATTAACATTAATTTACACTGATGTTAAACAAAATTTACCACAAAAGATTTAGAAGTGAGTAGTTTTTTGAGATTTATGATTGTACTGTAAACCACTTTCATGAATCAGACCCTAAATATAATCTCCCATGTTTTTGTCATACGTTCCTTGATAGCGGCATTCAAAGTCCAGTATATCCTGGTGGAAGTGCTCACCTTGCTGCTCCAAATACCCTCCCATGTTCTCTTTGAATTTATCAAGACGAGCATCAAGGATATGGACTTTAAGGGACATTCTGCAGCCCATTTTGCCGTAGTTGTTCACCATAGTCTCAACTAGCTCCACATACTTTTTGGACTTGTGATTGCCCAGGAAGCCCCGAACCATTGCGACAAAGCTCTACCAAGCTGCTTTCTCCTTCCTAGTGAGCTTCTTGGAAAATTCCTTGCACTCCAGGATCTTCATTATCTGTGGTCTGAAGAAGACACTGGCTTTGACTTTTGCTTCAGACAGCTTAGGGAAGAAGTCTTGGAGTTACTTGATGGCTGCAGACTCCTTACCCAGAACTATGACAGTTTGTTTCATAAGGCCTAATTCTGTGTGCAGTGGTGGCATCAACACTAGTGGCTCCCACTTGACATTGTTCATCCCCATGGAGAATTTGGTCCGCTGTAGCCAGTCCCACCTGTGGTAGTGCACCGCAGTGTCCTTGCTCTCCCAAAGCCAAAGATAGCAGGGAAACTTGGTAAAACCACCTTGGAGACCCATCAGGAATGCCACCACTTTGAAGTCTCGGATGACCTCCCAGATGAACTCGTCATACTTCAAGGTGTCTAGCAAGGTCTTGACTTTGTTGTATTCTTCTTTGAGGTGCACCAAGTGAGCCAGGTGAAGAGACGGGTACTTGTTTCCATTATGGAGCAGCACAGTTTTGAGGCTCCTGGATGAGCTGTCTAAAAAAACGTTAACAAAATTCCACCATCCAAATGTGCAACAGTTGTCTATCTTACCTTCCAGAGTTTTTTGCAGTGCTCGCAGGTGAAATGAGGAGCCCAGAATTTGTTTGATGCCCGACAGACATGCTAAAATATGCCTTGTAGGCCTCGCACATCTTAGCAGATGCTGCCACAGAGTAATTTTTCACTCTCTTTTTGATAAATTGGCCGCAGACATAGCAAAATGTGTCTGCCGGATGCTTGGAGCCTCTAGATGCCATCTCAGAAAAATGTATGTATTTGTATCCGCTTATGCAGCTAGATCTAAATTGAACTAGTTGGCTTAAGGCCCTTATATTTATACTACTGTTTATATTACTGGAAACTTCTAGAAAGTTTTGTATCAGCTGCTTAGCATTTAATCTACCTGGAATGTTCTGAAAAAGGTAAATTTCAAAATATCAATGTCTTGTCACAGAAATCACAGAAGCAAAGTTTCAAGGGAATAATGGCCCCCCCCCCCAAAAAAAAAAGCAAGCTCACAGATCTTTTGCTGGTTTCTATTGACCACATTTGCCCTGGATTAGCAAGTTGCCAGCACATTGCCTTCTGTATACAAAATCACTACTTTGCTCTATCCCATGCACACTTCACACCCTTTTACATGTTCAGGCCTCAGTTACTCAAATCATCTTTGCACATCATCCTTCCACTTGGCTTTCCCCTTCTTGTTCCTTCCAGTTCTGACATGCATACCTTCTAGTCGGCCTTTTCTCACTCTTCCTCTCCTTATGGCCAAACTGTTTCAGTAAACCCTCTTCTGTTCTCTCATGCATACTTATCTTAGCACACCTGACAGACTTAATCATATGAGCAACCCTTTGCATACCAAATATTGTTCTGAAACATTAAATTTCCAACATGTCATTTGTCTTCACTACTCTTTTAGCTAAGGCCCACTCCTCACAGTACCATCAAATATAACGATATTTGCCCTCACAATGACCTCTCATTTTACATACTCCTCAGTGTGCTCAGAGCTTTAGCCCCCAAACCCAACCTGTAGCTTACTTTGGCTCCCATGGTTCCATCCCCTGCCCTATTTACTCCCAGGGATCTAAAACACTCTACTTCCTCCAGGTTCTCTCCTTACATACTCGCGCTCCTACCTATATTTCTCTTCTTCTAACTCAACCATGTATCTATCTTTCTATATTTCTGATGCACGTTTCCTCCGGGACTCCCATCAAGGTGGTGGCCACCTTACATGCCTCCCTCACATACACCACTCCATGTATTCTTCCACTATTTCTTTCCCTCCAGTACTCTTTTAGTCTGTTTCCCCATGTCTTACTCTCACATCAATCCCTTTAATCATACTATCATACACTCTCCTTGTAAACTTCCCATTTTGCATTCTTTCCACATGCCCAAACCACCTCAAAGTAATACATTTCACCCGCTCTACCTCTCCACAGTTCATTCCCTTTGCATTCTCTGCCAAACCAAATATTGCGTATACCCTCTCATTTTTGTCTTCATTCCATTTAGTCATACCAAATGCACCTCTCAGATAGCTCATTTCCACAACCTGGATTCTTAACCTTGCTGACCCATTCATTATCCATGTTTAGTTTGCATAGGTCTGGGTCAGGAGAACTATTCTCTCCCTTAATCCTTTCTTCACTTCCATACTTACACCTTTACCCTTAATTATTCTTTTAAGGAACACAATGACTCTTCCACCCAGTACTGCTCTCTCCCTTATCTCTTATTCTATATCACCAAACTTACTCAAAATACCTACTGTGGTGTAGCGATTAGCATTCCTGACCGTGACTCATTCACAGGCCACCAAGGGTTGAGTGCATAGGTTCGAATCCTGGTTGCGGCAGTCCTTCCATAGTCAACCCAGCTGTTCATCCACCCCTGAGGGTTAGTCGATAAAATGGGTACCTGGCTTAGGCTAGGATATATATATCCGTGGAGATAGGGGGGAAAGAATACTTCCCACGTATTCCCTGCTTGTTGTAAAAGGCAACTAAAAGGGGAGGGAGCGGGGGGCTGGAAATCCTCCCCTCCTGTTTTTACTTTTCCAAAAGAAGGAACAGAGAAGG
>JAYMFT010055881.1:0-15086 GCA_038088735.1 Panulirus argus | reverse complement strand
TGTGTCTAACATGGTGTCATGAGCAGCATTGGTGCCTGTGTCTAACATGGTGTCATGAGGAGCACTGTTGCCTTTGTGTAACATGGTGTCATGAGCAGCACTGGTGCCTGTGTCTAACTTGGTGTCATGAGCAGCACTGGTGCCTGTGTATGACATTGTGTCATGAGCAGCACTGGTGCCTGTGTCTAACATGGTGTCATGAGCAGCACTGGTGCCTGTGTCTAACGTGTTGTCATGAGCAGGACTGGAGACTGTGTCTAACATGGTGTCATGAGCAGCACTGGTACCTGTGTCTAATATGGTGTCATGAGCAGTAGATGTGCCTGTGTCTAACATGGTGTCATGATCAGCACTGGTGCCTGTGTCTAACATGGTGTCATGAGCACCACTGGTGCCTGTGTCTGATTTGGTGTCATGAGGAGCTCTGGTGCCTGTGTTTAACATGGTCATGAGCAGCACTGGTGCCTGTGTCTTATTTGGTGTCATGAGCAGCACTGGTGCCTGTGTCTAACATGGTGTCATGAGCAGCACTGGTGCCTGTGTCTAGCATGAGGTCATGAGCAGCACTAGTGCCTATGTCTAACATGGTGTCATGAGCAGCACTGGTGCCTGTGTCTTACATAGTGTTATGAGTAGCATTGGTGCCTGTTTCTAATTTGGTGTTATAAGCAGCACTAGTGCCTGTGTCTAGCATGGTACCATGAGCAGCACTGGTTCCTGTGTTTAACATGGTGTCATGAGCAGCACTGGTGCATGTGTTTAGCAGGGTGTCATTAGCAGCACTGGTGCCTGTGTCTAACATGGTGTCATGAGCAGCACTGGTGCCTGTGTCTAACATGGTGTCATGAGCAACACTAGTGCCTGTGGCTAACATGGTGTCCTGAGCAGCACTGGTGCCTGTGTCTAACATTGTGTCATGAGCAGCACTAGTGCCTCTGTCTAACATGGTGTCATGAGCAGCACTGCTGCCTGTGTCTGACATGGTGTCATGAGCAGCATTGGTGACTGTGTCTAACATCGTGTCATGACCAGCACTGGTGCCTGTGTCTAACATGGTGTCATGAGCAGCACGGGTGCCTCTGTCTTATAATGTGTCGTGACAAGCACTGGTGCCTGTGTCTAACATGGTGTCATGAGCAGCACTGGTGCCTGTATCTAACATGGTGTCATGAGCAGCACTGGTGCCTGTGTCTAACATGGTGTCATGAGGAGTACTGGTGCCTGTATCTAACATGGTGTCATGAGCAGTACTGGTGCCTGTGTCTAACATGGTGTCATGAGGAGTACTGGTGCCTGTGTCTAACATGGTGTCATGAGCAGTACTGGTGCTTCTCTCTAACATGGTGTCATGAGTAGTACTGGTGCCTGTGTCTAACATGGTGTCATGAGTAGTACGGATGCCTGTGTCTAACCTGGGTGTCTTTGAGCATTACTTGTTCCTATGTCCAAGATGGTGTCATGAGCAGTATTGATGCTTATGTCTAACATGGTGTCATGAGCAGTACTGATGCTTGTGTCTAACATGGTGTCATAAAAAGTACTGATGCTTGTGTCTTCCAATGAGTCATGAGGAGTACTGATGACTGTGTCTAATATATTGTCATAAGCAGGACTGACCCCTATGTCTAACACTGTGTTATGAGCAGTATTGGTGCCTGTAGGTAACATGGTGTCATGAGCAGTACTGTTGTTTCTATCTATCATGGTGTCATAAGCAGTACTGTTGCCCGTGTGTAACATGGTGTCATGAGCAGTACTGTTGCCTGTGTCTAACATGGTGTCATGAGCAGAACTGGTACCTGTGTCTAACATAGTGTGACCAGCAGTATTGTTGCCTGTGTCTAACATATGTAACAAGGAATACTGGTACCTGTGTCTAACATGGTGTCATGTGCAGTACTGGTGCTTGTTTCTAACAAGGTGGTATGAGCAACACTAGTGCCTGTGTCTAATAGGTGGCATGAGCAATACTGACGCGAATGTCTAACACGATGTCATAAGTAGTTCTGATGCCTGTGTCTTCCATCGTGTCATGAGAAGTACTGGTGCTTGCATCTAACATGGTGTCATGAGCACTATTGTTGCCTCTGTGAAACATGGTGTCATGAAAAGGAATGATGCATTTGTGTAACTTGGTGTCATGAGCAGTACTGACACCTGTGTCAAACGTGGTGTCATGAGCAACTTTGATGACTGTGTCTAAGATGGAGTCATGGGTAGTACTGGTGCCTGTGTCTAACATGGTGTCATGAGCAGTTCTGGTGCCTTTGTCTAACATGGTGTCATGAGCAGTACGGATGTTTTGTGTCTTCCATGGTGTCATGGGAAGTACTGGTGCCTGCATTTAACATGGTGTCAAGAGGAGTACTTTTGCCTGGATGTAACATGGTGTCATGAGCAATATTGTTGCCTTTGTCAAACATGGTGTCATGAAAAGTAATAACGCCTTTGTCTAACATGGTGTCATGAGCAGTACTGATGCTTGAATCTTCCATGGTGTCATGAGGAATACTGGCGCCTCAGTCTAACATGGTGTCATGGGCAGTACTGGTGACTTTGTCTAACATGGTGCCATGAACAATACTGTGCCAGTATCTAACATGGTGTCATGAGCAGTACTGACGCCTGTGTCTTACATGGTGCTATGTGCAGTACTAGTGCCTGTACCTAACATGGTGTAATGAACAGTTATGATGCCTGTGTCTAACTTTGTCATGAGCAGTAGTGGTGCCTGTGTCTAACATGGTCTCATGAGCAGTACGGGTGCCTGTATCTAACATGGTGTCAAGTGCAGTACTGGTGCATGTGTCTAATATGGTGTCGTGAAGAGTAGTGACTCCTTTGTCTAACATGGTTTTATGAGAAGTAATGGCTCATGAGTCTAACATGGTTTCATGAGCAGTATTGACGCCTGTATCTAACATGGTGTCATGAGCAGTACTGATGTCTTTGTTTGATATAGTGTCATGAGGAGTACTGGTGCCTGTGTCTAACATGGTGTCATGAGCAGTACAGATGCCTCTGTCTAACATGGCGTCATGAGCAGTACTGATGTCTGTGTATAACATGATGTCTTGAGCAGTACTGACGCCTGTATCTAACATGGTGTCATGAGCAGTACTGATGCCTTTGTGTAACATGGCGTCGTGAGCAGTAATGATGCCTGTGCCTAACATAGTGTCATAAGCGGTGCTGATGCTTGTGTCTTCCATGAGCAACACTGTGCCTTTGTCTAACATGGTCTCATGAGCAGTACTGATGCCTGTATCTAACATGGTGTCATGAGTAATATGTTGCCTGTGACAAACATGGTGTCATGAAAAATAATGATGCCTTTGTCGAACATGGCGTCATGAGCAGTACCGATGTTGTGTCTAACATGGTGACATGAGCAGTACTGACGCTTGTGTTTAACATGGTATCATGAGCAGTACTATTGCCTGTATCTAACATGGTGTCATGAGCAGTACTGGTGCCTTGTCAAGCATCGTGTCATAAGAAGTACTAAAGTTTGTGTGAAACATGATGTCATGAGCAGTACTGAATGCTTGCGTCTTCCACTGTGTCATGAGTAATACTGCCCCTGTATCTAAAATGGTGCCATGAGCAGTACTGATGCTTATATCAAATATGGTGTCATGGGCAATATTGTTACCTTTGTCAAACAGTGTCATGAACAGTACTGAAGTCTGTGTGTAACATGGTGTTATGAGCAGTACTGATGCCTGTGTCTAACATCTTGTCATAAGTACAGAAGTCTGTTTGTAACATGGCGTCATGAGCAGTATTGATTCCTGTATCTAACATGGTGTCATGAGCAATATTGTTGCCTGTGTCAAACATGGTATCATGGAAGTAATGATACTTTTGTTTGAAATGAGCTGTACTGATGTCGTGTCTAACATGGTGTACTTATCAGTACTGGTGCCTGTGTCTAACACAGTGTCATGAGCAATACCAATTCCTGTGTCTAATACGATATCATGAGCAATACTGTTGCTTGTTTCTAACACGATGTCATGAGTAGTTCTAATGCTTATGTTTAGCATGGTGTCATGAGCAGTATTGACGCGTGTGTATCTAACAAGGTATCATGAACAGTACTGATGTCTTTGTTTAACATGGTGTCATGAGTAGTAGTGATGTTTGTGTCTAACATGGTGTCATGAGTCGTTGTGATGCTCGTTTCTAACATGGTGTCATGGGCTGGACTGATGCCTTTGTTTTACTTTGTGTCGTGAGCAATAAAGAAGCGTGTGTCTAACATGGTGTCATGAGCAGTACTGACGTCTGTCTAACATGATGTCATGAGGAGTACTGATGCCTGTGTCTTCCATGGTGTCATGAGCAATACTGGTTCCCGTGTCTTCCATGGTCTCATGAAAGTGTTGGTGCCTGTGTCTACTATGGTATCATGAGAAGTACTGAAGCCTGTGTCTAACATGGGGTCATGAGCAGTAATGGTGCTTCTATCATCCATGGTGTCATGAGCAGTACTGATACTTGTGTCATCCATGGTGTTAGGAGCAGGACTGATGTCTGTGTCTAATATGATGTCAAGTGCAGTACTGATGCTTGTATCTAACATGGTGTCACGAGCAGTACAGATGCCTGTGTGCTGGTGTTTTTTTATCCATGGTGTCATGAGCAGCAGTGATGCCTGTGTCTAATATGGTGTCATAAGCAGTACCTGTGTCTGTGTCTAACACGGTGTCGTGAGCAGTACTGATGCCTGCGTCTTATTTGGTGTCATGAGCAATACTGTTGCCTGTGTCTAACATTGTTTCATGAGCAATATTCGTGCATATGGTTAACATGGTGTCATTATCAGTACTGATGCTTGTGTCTAACATGGTATCATGAGTAGTACCGATGCGTCTGATTAATATGTCATTAGCAGCACTAGTGGTTGTGTCTATCATGGTGTCGTGAACAGTACTGATGCCTCTGTGTAACATGGTGTCATGAGAAGTACTGGTGTCTCTGTCTAACATGGTGTCATAAGCAGTGCTTATGTCTGTGTCTAACATGGTGTCATGAGCAGAACTGGCATTTTTGTCTATCATGGTTTCATAGGAAGTACTGATGTCTATGTCTAACGTGAGGTCATGAGCGTTACTGGTGTCTGTGTCTAACATGGTGTCATGAGCAGTACTGACGCTTGTCTTTTTTGGTGTCATGAGCAGTACTGATGCGTGTCTAACATGGTATCACGAGCAGTAGTAATGCCTCTGTCCACCATGGTGTCATGATTAGTACCGATAACTTTATCTACCATGGTGTCATGAGCAATGGTAATGCCTCTGTCTAACATGGTGTCTTGAGCAGTACTAGTGCCTGTATTTAACGTGTTGTCATGAGCAGTACTGGTGCCTATGAGTAACACTTTGTCATAAGTAGTTCTGGAACCTGTGGTTAACATGGTGTCATGAACAGCATCGAATGTCTGCGTCTAACATAGTGTCATAAGCAGTACTGATGCCTGTGTCTACCATGGTGTTCATGAGCAGAGCTGGTGCCTTTGTCTAACGTGATGTCATTAGGTGTACTGCTGCTTTTGTCTAAGTTTCTGTCATGAGCAGTACTGATGCCTTTGTCCAACATGGTATCATGAGCATACTGGTGCCTCTGTCTTACCTGGTGTTATGAGGAGTACTGATGCCTTTATCTAGCATGGTGTCGTGAGCAGTATCGATGCCTGTGTCTAACATGGTGTCATGAGCAGTACTGGTGCCAGTGTCTAATATGTTGTCATGAGGAGTGCTGGTGCCTGTGTCTAATATGGTGTCATGAGCAGTGTTGATACCTGGCATGCATATACTGTGGTTGACAGAGAGGCTGCTGCAGAGAGGGCTGTAGATGGCTATGGTGCCGTGGTCAGGTCTATCCTGAAGCTAGAGAGGATGCTGCAGCCGCCTCTCTGGTCAATAACCCCTGCGAACGTGACGGTCTGAACTCTGAGTGCAATGGCCTTGAGTCTGCCCGAGCCTTTGGGATCAGATCCTGTGCCCATGTTTCGTTCCATCTTGCATGAGACAAAACCTCTGGTCGTGATGAAGGAAGCACTTGTCTGATTCACAAATCAGCAAGAGATTTTGTTTGACAAGAGGCAACGTTGTCAGTGGCTTGGCATCATCCCACCCATACATCGGGGTGCTCCATCTTGCAAGCCTTAGAGGAGCATGACACGGACGGTCGGTCACCAGCACCACTGCTCCTCACACCCACTTCTCTTTCGTACAAGTGGTGATGATGGTGGTGATTATTGTTGGAGAGGATATGGTGGTGATGATGGTGGTGTTTATTGTTGGAGAGGATATGGTGGTGGTGATGGTGGTGTTTATTATTGGAAAGGATATGGTGATTATGGTGGTGATTATTGTTGGAGAGGACACGGATGTGATGATGGTGGTGATTATTGCTGGAGAGGATATGGTGGTGATGATGGTGGTGATTATTGTTGGAGAGGATTTAGTGGTGATGATGGTGGTGATCATTGCTGGAAAGAATATGGTGGTGATGATGGTGGTGATTATTGTTAGAGAAGATATGGTGGTGATTATTGTTGGAGAGGATATGGTGGTGATGATGGTGGTTATGATGGTGGTGATTATTGTTGAGAGGATATGGTGTTGATGATGGAGGTGGTTATTGTTGGAGAGGATACGCTGGTGATAATAGTGGTGATTATCGTTAGAGAGGATATGGTGGTAAAGATGGTGATGATTATTGTTGGAGAGGATATGGTGGTGATGATGGTAGTGTTTATCATTGGAGAGAATATGGTGGTGATGATGGTGGTGATCATTGTTGGAGAGGATATGAAGGTGATGATGGTGGTGTTTATTGCTGGAGAGAATATGGTGGTGATGATGATGATAATTATTGTTGGAGAGGATTTGGTGGTGATGGTGGTTGTGTTTATTGCTCGAGAGGACATGGTGGTGATGATGTGGTGATTTTTGTTGGAGAGGATATGGAGATGATGATGGCGGTGATTACTGCTGGAGAGGATATGGTGGTGATGATGGTGGTAATTATTGTTAGAGAAGATAGGGTGGTGATTAGTGTTGGAGAGGATATAGTGGTGATGATGGTGGTGATTATTGTTGGAGAGGATATGGTTATTGAAGATGGTGGTGATTACTGTTGGAGAGGATATGGTAGCGATGATGGTAGTGTTAATCATTGGAGAGGATATGGTGGTGATGATGGTGGTGACATTGTTGGAGAGGATATGGTATTGATGATGATAGTGTTTATTATTGGAAAGGATATGGTGATAATGATAGTGGTGATTATTGTTGGAGAGGATATTTTGGTGATGATAGTGGTGATGATGGTGGTGATTATTGTTAGAGAGGATACGGTGGTGATGATGGTGGTGATTATTGTTAGAGAGGATACAGTGGTGATGATGGTGGTGATTATTGTTAGAGAGGATATGGTGGTGATGATGGTGGTCATTATTGTCGGAGAGTATACGCTGGTGATATAGTGGAGATTATTGTTGGAGAGGATATGGTGATTATTATGGTGGTGAGTATTGTTGGAGAGGATATGCTGATGATGATGATGGTGGTGATTATTGTTGGAAAGAATATGTTGGTGATGATGGTGGTGTATATTGTTGTTGAGGATCCGCTGGTGATAGTGGTAGTGATTATTGTTCAAGAGGATATGGTGGTGATAATTATGGTGATCTTTGTTGGATAGCATATGGTGGTGATGATGGTGGTTATTATTGTTGGAGAAGGAATGGTCATATTGGTGGTGACTATTGTTGGAGAAGATATGGTGGTGATGATGGTTGTGGTTATTGTTGGAGAGGATATGGTGGTGATGATGGTGGAGATTATTTTTGGAGAGGATATGGTGGTGATGATGGTGGTGATTATTGTTGGAGAGGATATGGTGGTGATGATGTTGGTGATCATCGTTGGAGATGATATGGTGGTGATGATAGTGGTGATTATTGTTGAAGAGGACATGGTGGTGATGATGGTGGTGATTATTGCTGGAGAGGATATGGTGGTGATGATGTTAGTGATCATCGTTGGAGATGATATGGTGGTGATGATAGTGGTGATTATTGCTGGAGAGAACATGGTGGTGATGATGGTGGGGATTATTGGTGGAGAGGATATGGTGGTGTTGATGGTGGTAATTATTGTTAGAGAGGATATGGTAGTGATGATGGTGGTGATTACTGTTAAAGAGGATATGGTGGTGATGATGATGGTGATCATTGTTGGAGAAGACATGCTGATGATGATGGTGGTGTTTATTGTTGGAAAGGATATGGTGGTGATGATGGTGGTGATTATTCCTGGAGGGGATATAGTGTTTATTGTTGGAAGGATATGGTAGTGATGATGGTGGTGATTATTCCTGGAGGGGATATAGTGGTGATGATGGTGGTGATCATTGTTGGAGAGGATATGATGGTGAATATGGTTGTGATGATGGTGGTGATTATTGTTTGAGAGTATATGGTGGTGACATTGTTGGAGAGGATATGGTGGTGATGATGGTGGTGACATTGTTGGGGAGGATATGGTGGTGATGATGGTGGTGACATTGTTGGACAGGATATGATGGTGATGATGGTGGTGATTATTGTTGGAGAGAAAATTTTGGTGATGATGGTGGTGATTATTGTTGGAAAGTATATATGGTGGTGAAGATGGTGATGATTATTGATGGAGAGGATACGGTGGTGATGATGGCGGTGATTATTGCTGGAGAGGCTATGGTGGTGATAATGGTGGTGATTATTGTTAGAGAGGACATGGTGGTGGTGATGTGGTGATTATTGTTGGATAGGATACGCTGGTGATGATGGTGACGATTATTGTTGGAGAGGATATGCTGATGATAATGGTGGTGATTATTGTTGGATAGGATATGGTGGTGATGCTGGTACTGATTATTGTTAGAGAGGATACACTGGTGATGATTGTGGTGATCATTGTTAGAGAGGATATGGTGGTGATGATGGTGGTGATTACTGCTGGAGAGGATATGGTGAGGATGATGGTGGTGATTATTGTTGGAGAGGATATTACGGTAATAATGGTGGTGATTATTGTTGGAGAGTATATATGGTGGTGAAGATGGTGGTGATTATCGATGGAGAGGTTATGGTGGTGATGATGGCGGTGATAATTGTTGGAGAGGTTATGATGTTGGTGATGGTGGTAATTATTGTTGGAGAGGATACGCTGGTGATGATGAGGATGATTATTGTTGGAGAGGATGTGCTGATGATAATGGTGGTGATTGTTGTTGGAGAGGATATGGTTGTGATAATGGTGATGATCATTATTGAAGAGGATATAGTGGTGATGATGGTGGTGATTATTGTTGAAGAGAACTTGGTGATGGTGATGGTGGCGATTATTGTTGGAGAGGATAAGCTGGTGATGATGGTAAAGATTATTGTTAGAGAGGATACACTGGTGATGATGGTGGTGATTATTGTTAGAGAGGATATGGTGGTGATGATGGTGGTGATTACTGCTGGAGAGGATATGGTGGTAATGATGGTAGTGGTTGATGTTGGAGAGGATATGGTGGTGAAGATGGTGGTGATTATTGTTGGAGAGATAATGGTGGTGATGATGGTGGTGATTTTTATCGGAGAAGATATGGTGGTGATGGTGATGGTGAATATTGTTGGAGGGGTTATGCGGGTGATGATGGTGGTGAGTATATTTTGAGAGGATATGCTGATGATGATGTGGTGATTATTGTTGGAGAGGTTATGGTGGTGATGATGGTGGTAATCATTGTTGGAGAGGATATGGTTGTGATGATGGTGGTGATCATTATTGGAGAGGATATCGTGGTGATGATGGTGGTGATTATTGTTGGAGAGAACATGATGGTGGTGATGGTGGTGATTATTGTCGGAGAGGATAAGTTGGTGATGATGGTGATGATTATTGTTGGAGAGGATATACTGATGATAATGGTAGTGATTATTGTTGGAGAGGATATGGTGGTGATGATGGTGGTGATTATTGTTAAAGAGGATACACTGGTGATGATGGTGGTGATTATTGTTAGAGAGGATATGGTGGTGATGATGGTGGTGGTTACTGCTGGAGAAGATATGGTGGTGATGATGATGGTGATTGATGTTGGAGAGGATTTGGTGGTGAAGATGGTGGTGATTATTGTTGGAGAGGTTATAGTGGTGATGATAGTGGTGATTATTGTTGGAAAGGATATGGTGGTGATGATGGTGGTGATTACTGCTGTAGAGGATATGGTGGTGATGATGGTGGTGATTGATGTTGGAGAGGATTTGATGGTGAAGATGGTGGTGAGTTTTGTTGGGGAGGTTATAGTGGTGATGATGGTGGTGATTATTGTTGGAGAAGATATGGTGGTGTTGATGATGGTAAATATTGTTGGAGGGGATATGCAGGTGATGATGGTAGTGAGTATATTTGGAGAGGATATGCTGATGATGATGTGGTGATTATTGTTGGAGAGGTTATGGTGGTGATGATGACGGTAATTATTGTTGGAGAGGATATGGTGATGATAATGGTGGTGATTATTGTTGGAGAGGATATGGTGGTGATGATAATGGTGATCATTGTTGGAGAAGATATGGTGGTGATGATGATGGTGATTATTGTTGGAGAGGATATGGTGGTGATGATGGTGGTTATTATTGATGGAGAGGATATGGTGGTGATGGTGGTGATTATTGTTGGAAAGGCTATGGTGGTGATGATGGTGGTGATTATTGCTGGAGAGGATATGGTGGTGATGGTGATTTTTGTTGGAAATGTTATGCTTGTCATGATGATGGTGATTATTGTTGGAGAGGATATGGTGGTGATGCTGATGGTGATTATTGTTGGAGAGGATGTGCTGATGATGATGGTGGTGATTATTGTTGGAGAGGATATGGTGGTGAAGATGGTAGTTATTATTGTTGGCGAGGATATGGTGATGATGGTGATGATTATTATTGGAAAGTTTATAGAGGTGATGATGGTGGTGATTATTGTTGGAGAGGATTTATTGGTGATGATGGTGGCGATTATTGTTTGAGAGAACATGATGAAGATGATGGTGGTGATTATTGTCTTAGAGGATATGGTGGCGATAATGGTGGTGATTATTGTTGGAGAGGATATGGTGGTGATGATAGTGGTGATTAATGTTGGAGAGGATATGGTGGTGATGATAGTGGTGATTATTGTTGGAGAGGATACGGTGGTGATGTTTTTTATTATTCTTGGAAAGGATATTTTGGTGATAATGGTAGTGATTATTGATGGAGAGTATATGGTGGTGAAAATGGTGGTGATTATTGTTGGAGAGGATATGGTGGTGTCGATGGGGTGAATATTGTTGGAGAGGTTATGGTGGTGATTATTGTTGAAGAGGATATGGGCGTGATAATGTTGGTGATTATTGTTGGAAAGGACATGGTGGTGATGATGGTGGTGAATATTGTTGGAGAGGATATGCTGGTGATGATGGTGGTGATTATTGTAGGATATGATATGCTGGTGATGATGGTGGTGATTATTGTTGGAGAGGATATGATGGTGATGATGGTGGTGATTATTGCTAGAGTGGATATGCTAGTGATGATGGTGGTGATTATTCTTGGAGAGGATATGGTGGTGATGATGGAGGTGATTATTGTTGTAGAGGATATGGTGGTGATGATGGAGGTGATTATTGTTGTAGAGGATATGGTGGTGATGATCGTCGGAGAGGATTTGATGATAATGATGGTGATGGTTGTTAGAGAGTATACGGTGATGAAGATGGTGATTTTGATCGTTTAGGAGGATTCGTTGATAATGATGGTAATGGTTGTTGGAGAGGAACTGATGATGACTGTGGTGATGAAGATGATAGTTGTTGGAGATAATATGGTGGTGATGATGGTCGTTGAAAAGAACCTAATGGTGATGTATGTTGGAGATGGTGATGATGGTGATGGTGATCATGATGATAGTGATGGTTGTTGGAGAGGGGTATGGTGGTGATGATGATGGTGATGATTGTTGGAAAGGGTATATTGGTGCTGATCGTGGTGATGATCGTTGGCGAGGATCTGGTGGTGATGATGGGCGTTGGGAGGATCTGGTGGTGATGATGGTCACTGGAGAGGATCTGGTGGTGATGATGGTCGTTGGAGAGTATTTGATGGTGATGATGGTTATTGGGAGGATCTGGTGGTGATGATGATCGTTGGAGAGGATCTATTGATGATTTGGTTGTTGGAGAGGATCTAGCGGTGATGATGGTAGTTGGAGAGATTTGGTGGTGATGATGGTCGTTGGAGAGGATATGGTGGTGATGAAGGTTGCTGGAGAGGATCTGGCGGTGATGATGGTCATTGGAGAGGATTTGTTGGTGATGAAGGTTGCTGGAGAGGATCTGGTGGTGATGATGGTCGTTGGGAGGAACTGGTGAGGATATGATCGTTGGAGAAGATATGGTGTTGATGATTGTCGCTAGAGAGGATCTGGTGGTGTTGTTGGTCATTGGAGAGGATTTGGTGGTGATGGTCGTCTTTGGAGAGGAGTTGGTGGTGATGATGTCGTTGAAGACGATCTGGTGGTGATGATGGTCGTTAGAGAGGATCTGGTGGTGATGTTGGTCGTTGGAGAGGATCTGGTGGTGATGACGGTCTTTGGAGAGGATCTGGTGGTGATGGTGGTCGTTGGAGAGGATCTGGTGGTGATGATTGTCGCTGGAGAAGATCTGTTCGTATCTGTTCGTGATGATGGTCGATGGAGAGGAATCGGTGGTGAATATAGTAGTTGGAGAGGATTTAGTGGTAATGGTGGTCGCTGGAGAGGAACTGGTGGTTACGATAGTCGTTGGAGAGGAACTGTGGTGATGATGGTCGTTGGAGAAGATCTGGTGGTGATGATAGTCGTTGGAGAGGATCTGGTGGTGATGATGGTCGTTGGAGAGGATCTGGCGGTGATGATGGTTTTTGGAGAAGATCTGTTGGTGATTATAGTCGTTGGAGATCTGGTGGTGATGATGGTCGTTGGAGAGGATCTGGCGGTGATGATGGTCGTTGGAGAAGATCTGTTGGTGATGATGGTCGTTGGAGAGGATCTGGCGGTGATGATGGTCGTCGGAGAGGATCTGGTGGTTGTGATGGTCTTTGGAGAGGAACTGGTGGTGATGATGGTCGTTGGAGAGGATCTGGTGGTTATGATGGTCGTTGGAGAGGATCTGGTGGTGATGATTGTCGCTGGAGAAGATCTGGTGGTGATGATGGTCGCTGGAGAGGAATCGGTGTTGAATATGGTAGTTTGAGAGGATCTAGCTGTAATGGTGGTCGCTGGAGAGGATCTGGTGGTAATGGTGGTCGCTGGAGAGGATCTGGTGGTTATGATTGTCGTTGGAGAGGATCTGGTGGTGATGATTGTCCTGGAAAAGATCTTTTGGTGATGATGGTCGTTGGAGAGGATCTGGTGGTGATGATATCGTTGGAGAAGATCTGCTGGTGATGATGGTCATTAGAGAGGATCTGGGGTGATGATGGTCGTTGGAGAGGATCTGGTGGTGATGATGTCGTTGGAGAAGTTCTGTTGGTGATGGTGGTCGTTGGAGAGGAACTGGTGGTGATAATGTCGTTGGAGAAGATCTATTGGTGATGATGGTCGTTGGATAGGATCTGGCGGTAATGATGGTCGTTGGAGAGGAAATGGTGGTGATAATGTCGTTGGATAAGATCTGGCAGTAATGATAGTCGGTGGAGGGAATCTGGTGGTGATGTTGGTCGCTGGAGAGGATCTGGTGGTTATGATGGTCATAGGAGAGGAACTGGTGGTGATGATGGTCGCTGGAGAGGATCTGTTGGTGATGTTGGTCGTTGGAGAGGATCTGGTGGTGATGGTGGTCGCTGGAGAGGATCTGGTGGTGATGATGTTGTTGGAGAAGATCTGTTGGTGATTATGGTCGTTGAAGAAAATTTGGTGGTGATGTTTGTCGCTTGAGAAAATCTGTTGGTGATGATGGTCGTTGGAGAGGAGCTGGTGGTGATGATGGTCGTTGGAAAGGGTCTGGTGGTGATGACATCGATGGAGAAGATCTGTTGGTGATGAGGGTCGTTGGAGAGGATCTAGTTGTGATGATGGTCGTTGGAGAGGATCTGATGGTGATGAAGGTCGTTGGAGAAGAACTGGTGGTGATGATGGTCGTTGGAGAGGATCTGGTGTTGATGATGGTCGTTGGAGAAGATCTGTTGGTGATGATAGTCGTTGGAGAGGACCTGGATGTGACGATGGTGGTGATGAGTGATGGCAGTAGGTGTGAAGAGGTGTTGGAGTCATTAGATACAGATGGTGTGTTGGTTGTATGTGAAGAGGTAGATGAAGACAGTGATGGTGCCATGATATTACAGGAGAGGATGTCGATGAAGATATTGGTGGTGGGGAGGGGAGAGCGGGCCACGTGATAGCGGCGTGGCGCCCACCCTAGGGGAGGTGTTGAGGAGTAGGGGGGGAGGGTGAGGGTGGCCGAGCGAGTGCAGAGGGCCGCGTCTGGCTGGACCACATGTACTCACCTCCCACTACCGCCTGCCCACTCACCCTCTCCTGCTTCCCACTTTTCCTCACACACTCTGAATCACGAGCGTCGTTCTGCCCCGACGAATGTGCTCCTCTGGAAGTGTGGGCCACGATCAGCCGCCACCGTCTCCACTTAACCAGACCGGCGGTGGCCGGCCTCCCCACGGGGGCATCTCATACGATGACCAGCGGAAATCGCCTTGCAACTTCCATCCTCACGCTCGACCAGCTCATAAAACCTACGCCAGCGTTATCAACACAAGGAGGAGAACAGAGATGTGCACTCCTATACAAGGGATTGATTCGTCCCTGTATGGAGTACTGCTCCCACATTTGGGGTGGTTCTAGCTCTGCTTCCTTACTCGAAAGAGTTGAATCGAAAGCAATCCAACTTATAAACTGTCCCAGGCTAACTTCCAAACTTGACCCCCTTGCCCTTCGCCGCAATGTTGGTTCACTTTCCCTTTTCTATAGGTATTACTTTGGCTTTTGCTCCCGAGAGCTGGCTGCTTG
>JAYMFT010055870.1:0-15087 GCA_038088735.1 Panulirus argus | reverse complement strand
ATATATATATATATATATATATATATATATATATATATATATATACACACAAAGTTCATTTTTTTCATATGTACTCAAATGGGATTAACGAGTACCCGCTGATTATTGGCCATTAATCCAGATATCGTTAAATATGGATTACCCACGTCACACTGAGTGGCGTTGTGTTCCAAGAGTTTTATGCCTCCCGACAGCTAAGAGACACTAACCCGAAATGCACATTGTTTATGGAGCAAAAATTACGATTTTAAAAAGGTTACCTAATTCGTCACTGGGGCTTTAAGCCTACCGGGATACCAGTGTTGTTAGGGCGGTCAACGTCGCCTTAAAAAAAAAAAACAATTTTAAAGTATTTCAACGCCTTCCTCAGGTGGTGGGAAAATTTTAAAAATTAAATTTTCACCATGAAAAAAAAATTTTTTAAGGCGAAATGAATTTTATATCAGGTCATGATTATTTCAAAATAGATACATAGATAATACATAGAACTTTTCGAGTTTATACTATCATATCTATAAATATTTCTACTTCCAAAACAATTGACGTCTATGTTCATGTTTTTTGTTAATTACTTTTAGGTTAGTTATTTTACGATCTTTGTTTAATATCATGTGAAACACTTCTGTATTTCATGGGACTTTTTTGGCATCCTTTCAAAATACTATATCCACATTTGCCGGTAAAGATGATGATGCTATTAGTGTATCCAATTATAGCAATTACCAACAAAAGTGTAATAATTTTTACATGTAATGATAGTAATTACCAATAAAATTTTAATAACTTTTATAAGTAATGATAGTAATTACCAAAAAAATTTTGATAATTTTTGAAATCACGGTGATGATAATTGTACTGTACAGAATAAATGAATAATAACAGCAATAATGATAATGATGACAGTATCCAGGTAATGTTGATCATTTTCTCACGTGATCGAGAAAGTGATCTCAAATATCAACACATTCAATTGGCGATGGGAAACAGAGGAGAAAACTGAGCAAATCGTAGGACACGAAAATGCAACTGAAAACGTAAAAGAAAAAACCTCTTTTTGTTCCTAATAACGCGTGAGTCTCGACGCGCGTTAGCAATAACTGAATATAAATTCACGTGTTCATAATGGGATATGAATTTCAGAAATGAGTGTGCGGTGTGCCTTTTAAAGTGTCCGGAAATTCGGGATATTTCACGGTATTTAGAGTCGGTAATGTACTACTGGCACGCCAGAACAGGTCGGGGGCCAGAGAACACTCAGTCTGTGGTGATTGTGTCGTAATACTGACCTGACGAGGGACTGCAGTGTATACGCAAAATGCGTCTATCTAAACTTCTACGGTCGTTTATATAAACTATGAATATCGAACACTAAAACACAAAATGATTTTTAACATTTTGGTGCGATTTAGTTGCTGGTAATATGACTCAAACATCATGCAAAAGAGAGCTCATAAAAAGGTCTGTTTCATACACGTCTTTTGAGGATATATTGCCCACATATATATATATATATATATATATATATATATATATATATATAATCTCCTTTGTGTCATATTTTGAAATCCCTTCTTACTGAGATTTTTTTTTATATTGTTATGGAGGGGAAAGGATTTTGATATGTAAATACCTCTTTTGTCTTAATGAAAATCCGTCCGTCTCTCTCTCTCTCTCTGCTCCTTACACATCGTCGGAAGCGCTCGCTAAGTTTGGTCTAACTCCTTGGCAAATTTGCATGTGAATGTACCTGGCAGGACAGGTAACTCTGAAGCGTGTTGCGGGCCTTTTGTTCGACTTGCTCCCCAAATTAGGTGTTGTCATGTCGCTGTGTTGACAAAATGAACAGCACAGGAACTTCGGACAATACAGCGATGTAGTCTTGACAGGATATTGTATTTTCATTTGCTGTATCTCAGATCTCTCTCTGTGATGATTAGGGATTCCCTGTCTTCATTGATTATCAAGGCACTTATAGATCAACATATTAATCATACGAGCTTATGCAAATATAAAAACCTTCCCACTTTTCTTTCATTACTCATTTGGTATGATTTGGAAAGCCCCCACACTTGCCTGAAGTGAAAATTCAACAATTCAAAAGCTCGTATTATTCCTGTGCTAATATATTCTATGTTCTTATATACATGGTATGAGGCGGAGGTGAATATCACAGACGAAATCTCTGAATCTCAGAGATGAATCTTAGCTGTTTCGGAATACACAAGTCGAAACACTGACGGTCCTTACACACACACACACATGCGGGCAAGACGCACGTGCGTGTGATGGTACGCATTCATGCGCATGACAAAGTCGAATGCATACATTCCCGGCAAAATGTACCTTATAAATGCATGCCATACTTTTATTCCAATGAAAATTGACGAGAATTCCTGAGGAACAGAGAAAATGGAAAAGATCACATTCATATTTATACATGGACATGAAATACAGTTATATACGTATAGATATATACACACATATATATATACTAACATGTAAAATACAGTCACGTTCACACTACATACAGATGTACATAAAAAAGGACTTTCACACTCACTCATGTGTAACAGTCTAAGTGAATAAGGGCGGGTGAATGCACAAGACATGCAGATGTTTAAGGAATTTGACAATGGCAAATACAGGGAACGAGATCCGGTTAAAGGAGTGCTGAATTCCCTTATCACTTGCATGAATAAGTAATCAGATGGATAGAAGGCTAGAACTCCCTTATCACATGCATGGAAAGGTAACCAGATGAATAAAAGAAATGTAATCACAATTACACTCACCAAAAAATCGTTTTGCCTGTACCCATACTCGTATGCATGGAAAACTTACGCAAATATTTACAGACATTTACGTACAATTTACATGCGTATACGGAAACAATTATTTCTTGAATCTATCTGACCGACGGAGAATTCTATATCAGGATCCATCCATTTTCTATTCTCTCGAGCTCTCCTCACCTCGAGTTCCTCCACGAGATTCGTACCTTAAGCCATTAAAAAAAAAAACCCTTCTTTAAATTCCTTCCAGAGTCCAGAATCCAAACTCTTCCTCACAGTCCGGACTACTGCAGAGTCTTCCAGTCAGCGACTTGTGGAAACTTTTCGGTACTTCCTCGCTTACCTTGGCGGAAAAAGTGTAACTTTATGTAATCCAGGGGGGTTCTTCCCTAAGTCTCTTCCAGACCTAGCTAACAGAAAGCTTGTGTCACGGTTCGAATCTCCGAGGACTGTGTCGTTTCCAGGGACATGGCCCTGACTGACGGGCCTAATAAGTCTACCAGCTGCTGGCCAATATCGTCTCTCCTCCGTACCGGAAGAATCCACTCGGAGCCCAGTTGTGTAGTTGGCTGCGGGTAGAGAGAGAGTGCCGTACTAATCTTAGCCTTTCCGCTATGTCCCCTCCTGGACTTTTTAATCAACTAGCAGCGCCTCCCCTCGGCAAATCTTTTCCAGCAGGCAGTCATTTGATATCTTCCAGTAACACTCACTCTACGTCCAGGCACATAGCCCTTTCCACCTGCCCTTCTCTCGGTGACCTGTGTTTGAAGGTCTTCCAGCACCCCCCATGGACTGAAGAATCGGCCTAGTAAACTTACACTTTCCAGTCTTCCCGTAAATCCCTCTCAAGCTAACTTCCAGAAACTCACGCGCGCAGGAACCGCAGTTTGCTTCCAGGAATCCACCCCTTGATACACGTCTGATATCTTCGTTCTTCTCTGTTTCTTCTGGCTGGCCCTGGAAGAGGCAGCGTGGTCTCAGTGCCTGGAAACCTATAGCAGGTCTTCTTCTCTTTCATTAGCCTTCTTGCTGTCGTATTTCTCTACTGATTATCTTCAGTTATCTTACGATGCAGTTTACGATGTATATGCTTATGTATCCATTTATGTTATTCACTTATGCTTACATGTATGTACATTATGTATGAATCTCTCTCTCTGTCTCTCTCTCTCTCTCTTCATATGTATCAAAACCCAAGCAGAATGAAAACATAACACAAAGAAATCAACGACCCATCCATGACGTACAACCTAATCACATGCGATCGACATTAAAACTTTGGGAACACCAATAATAAACAAGCTAATTATCACTCCCCCCCCCACACACAGATTTGGTCAGACTAATTATCATCATCGGAGCCCAGCTATGCTTGCATGGCATCATTACCGCCGGTTCGAATCCCTTTCCTCCCCAGAACATCATATTGTTTTGTTTTGTTTTCCAGCAATAACTTCCAAGAACAATATGTGAACGTCCATGACTGGGGGGGTTACGGGATGCCTTTTCGTTCAGTAATTCTACGTATCGCAGTGTAATCATTCCACATCCCGTTGCCAAATGATCACTGGCCGGTGAATAATGGCTCTCTGCCAAGTAGAATAATCCCTTCGATTGATCCTAATCAACAACGCTCGGGAAATGTATTCAGTATAATTCGGACGGGAGAGTCCGTGACTCGATGTGTGTGAGCATGAGGGGACCAGGACGGGAGGAGATATTCAGGTGGAGAACGCGGGCGCGCAGGGCCCTACTTAAGTTCTAGGAGATGTATAAAGCCACAACACATGTGTCTCCGTGTTCTCCAAGCTCCTAATCAATAATCATTCGCCTCTGGCACTCCAGGAGGGTACCGTCTCACCGCTTCCTCACGTCACCCGACGAAGGTGGTGGGTGTCTCAGACCCTGTCAATAAGCGTCGACGGGGTGAAAAAAGACCGTTTGATTTTACTAAAGACCACGGAGGCCCAAAGATGGAATGCGAGGCATAAGGCTATCAAATAACTGCATTGTTTCCAATTGTACACATCAAAGACACGCAATGCATCGGTGATCTGATTTGATTTCACAATAACATCGGCTCTTCTGATTGTTATTATCAGCAGAATGCATTCCAGTGAGCCGACAGGTCTGTTCTGGTCCAGATCCATCCCACACACCACCTTCGGGTTCCATTCCCATTCTCCCACATTCCCGTTCCGGTCATTCCCGAAGCATAACTCTGTTCTCCTCACCCGTACACCTTTCCTAACGCTTATCTGAGCGTTTGTGCGTTCGCTTACGCTTCTGCTCAGCTGTCATATACGCCAACGCCACCTTTCCCACATAACGGAACAGTTTGTCCCTCCCTCTCCCTCTCTGTTCCATACAAGCGGCCATACCTCTCAGGAAACTGATGGAAAATCCTCTCTCTCTCTCTCTCTCTCTCTCTCTCTCTCTCTCTATCTATCTATCTATCTATCTCTTCGAAAAAATCTCGAAGCGTACGTGAACATACACTGTCAAGTGTGGAGTCCCATAACTATAACGAAACCGGGCAAGGTAAATCCTCATGACTATGTGACTGTCATCCAGTCTTTTCAGACGAAGATTGAATGAAGGAGATCGTGAAAGGCAAAATATCAGGTAGAATAAAAAAAATTGTTCACCTGGGACCCAAACGGACATGGAAATTGTCGGCAATATAAGAGAAACAGGAGGAAAGTTGAGAACAAATAGATGAAGAGGATAGCTAACTCGCGAATCAAATCAGAGACTATGGTCAGTGACATCAAATGGAAAAAAAAAAAAAGAGGACAAAAGGGCGTTGACAAATATAATCAAACAACACGGCAATAAAATCACAGCAAGTGAAGGAATTCAGTAGGGAATTCAGCCAGTGGAAAGCAAATGAGAGGAAGGTTTAATTCCAAGGGAATGAAAAGAGGAAATGTCACATGCAGGAAAGGAGACAACAGAATTATGACGCTGAAATACACAGAACGGTCTCTCGGGAGGAATATGGTCCGTAAAATATTTTACATTCGAAATCTCCCTCCAATATTCCTCGTATTCAAAACTCCCTTCAATATTCCTCGAACTCAAAACTTATCCCTTCAATATTCCTCGAACTCAAAACTTATCCCTTCAATATTCCTCGAACTCAAAACTTATCCCCTCAATATTCCTCGAACTCAAAACTTATCCCATCAATATTCCTCGAACTCAAAACTCCCTCCAATATTCCTCGAACTCAAAACTTCTCCCTTCAATATTCCTCGAACTTAAAACTTCTCCCTTCAATATATTCCTCGAACTCAAAACTCCCTCCAATATTCCTCGAACTCAAAACTCCCTCCAATATTCCTCGAACTATAAATTCCCTCCAATACTCACAGCACTCAAACTCGTCCAGAGCGTTGATATATAGGTAACTAAATCCAAGCACGCCAGTCGGCCCTGATGACTCAACTCCCATTTAGTAAATAATGGAAGAAGTAGATTGACAGACGGCATTTCAAATACGGAAATAATTAATTAATCGTCACAAGAAGGGAAGGCGTCAAACGTTCGGAAGCTTACGAATGTAACACCAATTATTTTTTCTACATAAATGGAGATGAATTATGCCTTTCAAGCCACCATCCAAATCAGTCTACCTTTGGTTTTAGGTCAACTGTTATGAATCAATATTTAGGGACAAAACTGTAGCCTTTTTTTGTATGAGAAATATAATTAATGATCTCCATCACCGATTCTCTTATACCGAATCATCTTCAACAAATCACATGGGATTTGTAACTCGTGTATGGAACAAACAGGAAAAAAAAAAAAGATTAATATGTAATGAAACAGGGAAGGAAGCGCTAAAACGAATGCAAACAAGAACTCAAGGACGGTAGAGCCATAGAGGGACCTTCCCATTACAGAAATTTGGCATGAGACGTGGAAGCCTGTGTGTACATAGCGTGTGTGTGTGTCTGTCTGTCTCTGTGTGTCTGTGTCTCTATCTGTCTGTGTTTCTGTCTGTCTGTGAGTGTCTGTGTTTACCTGTGTGTGTGTGTGTGTACTTAATGTCTACCCGTGCAAACAGAACCCTCTTACGGATTTCAGCACTAAAATGGGCAAAACATAGCGCCTTAAAACACAGTCATATAACTGAAAATATGAACCATTAAGAGACCCCCCCCCAGTCTCTATCCTTCTCTCTACTCCTTCCCTTTTATCGTCTATTCCTTGTCTCTTTCCCGCCACTGCCGTTCCCCATCTTTCCCCCCCCCCCCACCCCCTCTCTCTCTATCTCTCCCTCCCTCGATGCGGTGAGCGCTACGCGCTAGTCCTCCCTAAAGGCAAAAATAAATATCTCTTCGTATGTACTCCTAGATAGTTACCTACGTCTGCCGTTCCAATCTCCTCTCTGGCCTGAACCCAACGCTACGCCAACAGGAAATCCATCTGTTTTTTCTAGAAGGTAAGAGAAAATATTCTAAGCTGAAACAAATCCTTTCTCAGCAGTATAAAGACCCCCTACGCCACAATGCAGCACACCCTTTAAAAACCCCAAGACGTCGTGAATTATCAAATAATTATGTGTTTGTGTGTGGAAGAAGCTGGCCCAACCTAGACAAGATAAACAGAATAAATCGATAATGACGAATAAACATCTTGGGTTAAAATCGAAAGCGTACGCTAAGTCACCAATGCAAAAAAACGAATAAATATGGAAAATTCACTATACATTATCGAGTGAGAGAGTTCAAGAGACGAGAGACATAGAGAGAGAGAGACACAAGAGGAGAATCTACGAGTGTTTTATCTCTCTATCTATCTCTATCTCTATCTCTCCCTGCCAGCAGCCCTCCCAGGACTGACCAAATTAGAAATAGCGAGGCGTGGCCATCCGCTCAGACGGTCGACTTACACAATCCACTGACGTCATAAGGGATTAAAAAAAAAAAAGGGCACTAAATCCTCCAATACAATTCCCCCCTCTCTCTCTCTCTCTCTCTCTCCACTACTTCTCTCGCATCGTCCGACCATTATTACAATCGATCACGACTACATTTCGCTTTTTCTTGTTTTAAAAAGTCCTGGGTATCGTGTGTTTCCAGAGGTTAGTTGGTTATTTCATCATTATGTTTACGTTATCTGGATAAAATTTGCATACAGGTGAGAACCGGCTGGGTCGTTTTCGAAGATCTACATAATCAAGAGGACGCTATAGGATGTCTTTGTTGGTTAAAAGATAATTCTCTTTCACTCTAATAGAGCTCAACATATATCTATCTTGCATGTGTTCATGTATGAATATGCATATATGCATAGACATGCATACTTCATGTATGGGTCTTTGTGTACAAATATATGTCGTCATTATCAACATACAAGGACATGTGTTCAAGATTTCTCAAAACATAGAAAAAAAATCGATGAAAAACAACTCAATTTTCTCATCTAACCCCCGTGGCTTATGTGAGGGCGGTGAGCACATATAAAATGCATATACATTTATGTTCGTATTGATTTATATACCCCTCTATATAAATCTTTCGCAAACTGATATTAAATCCTTTTAGACCTCTTCTTATTACTAACCTGTAAACCTTACTTCCAATCTGACTTTGCTGTATCTTCACTACACATTTCTCTCGTTAGTCTTATTCATTCAAATAGCTAATCAATCTCTGGATCATCGTTTAAAAATAAATCTTATTTCTTTCTACATTTCACCATCGCCATAATGATGATCAACTGATTACTCAATAGACCTGACAAGTAATTCATCGGTGAGACGATTAATACACACAGGCTTATGACATTACATACATAAATCATACATACTTACAGAAATGTGTGTGTGTGTGTGTGTGCACAGACCGACACTCACACACACACACACACACACAGTGAGGAAATGTCCAATCCGACCCAAGCCAACATATTATCAATAACCAACAGATTGCTTCATTATCAATAATCGATAGACTGCCACACCCGCGCCAGAGTGACAAGACTTGTCAATTCAACCTGCAACCACTTTTCTACTGTCCTGCTGTCACTTAAACAAAAGGAATACTTAGCTATATCGTTATCAAGCACGTATACCTATACACGTATACACATGCATAGCCCCACACACACACACACACACACACAGATAAACCCACAAAGTGACCTCATCAAGATATGGGTAAACACTCCACAGAGAACTACGTAAATGTTCCCCTCAAGCCGAGAAAATATGGCTCCCAGACACTCTATCTACTTCACTCTTTTGCTAATAGCAACAAAATATGAACATATACACACCTCACCGGATCTGATATACGAACACATACACATCAGTGATAGTCCATGTACATTTCTTCATTACTGTTATGCATCAGCGTCGTGAATAAGGTATGGATATCCGTTCGAATCTTGAGCGTATTGCCAAGGATGCTGCTGGCCCTGTGATCACATAATGGACGAGAGAGATGGGTGTGTGTGTGTGTGTGTGTGTGTGTGTGTGTGTGTGTGTGTGTGTCTGTCTGTCTGTCTCTGTCTTAAGGGGAGAGAGTTTTACACTCGCGTTGCCCCGTCTCTTAACTTTGTATATATGAACCATGTCTTTTCCTCTGTTATACACACACACATACACACACACACACGCACACACGCACACACACACACACACCAGGCCAAAGCTAGGTAGGTACCCACTCACTGACCAGTCCCGAGAGCAGAATGATCTCCTAAACCAGTTATTCCCCGACCGATTTGCCGTCCACACCGTTCTGTTATTGTTCAATGAGATAACATGTTTTTTTTTATATTACATTCTGACCCGTTTTTGGTCAAAGAAATATGTTTGACAGGGTCCGAAAAAGATGAACATAACTGAATTATTTTCACTGATTTATAAGGGTCGCTCTGCAAACCTAACAATCTCATGTGTTTTTTGGAGAATAGTTTTGGTCCACGAAATGATTTCGTTTGACATCAGTTGCTGGTATTCATAGCAAATCACGCTGTCATTTTTATACGCTGTATGACCCTGAATCACCTCTACAGGTCATATGATTGACCCCAAAACTTGAAATACCGATTTAGGATGGTTTGGTATTGAAAAGACCCTTCGCTTTGTACTAGCAAGACCTTCGTATATGAATTTCCATCAGCAGTAGCAAAGGCGAATCACGCAGGAGAGAAAATCTTGAAAATCCTGCACCGTACGAGAAGTACTGATGATCAGAAACAAGGATGTGCCATTAAGAATGTTAAAGAAAGTGAGGGTTAAGAAACTGTAAAAACTTCTATGACATCAGAAGTGAGGCGGAATGAGGCAATAGTTTGAGAGGTATTCAAACGGTGTTCTCCCTTAGTGCTGGACTGCACCAGAGCGTGTGTCTAGGAAGAATGGAAAGTTTAGGTCCAGACAAATAACTGAAAAATAGATAGACGAGCAAGGACAGGAGCTAGCCCCGCAGGCACACCCCTTCGCACTGTCCACCTGAAGCTGGGAGATAACTTGGAAGACCTCATGAGTGGAAAAACATAGGATAAGACACTGGTTCAGGGAGAGGAGGCTGGGATATGAGGGAGAAAACTAAATAGGAAATCCTCCAAAGCAGAGCTAGAGTAGAATAAGGTACCGAGAAGTGAAGGCTTTACCAAGAGAAGACATAATCATAAATCAATCCGGTCGGTAGTTAAGAATAAAGGTTGATCGACAAAGAAATTCAACTGTATGAGACGTTAACTGAACACATTTTCGTTCTGTGAACGTGTACTTGTCTTTATGAACACGAGTTTTCGTAATGAATCTGAGCAGAGATGCTGACAGGAGATACAGAAAATGGGTTGAATTCACGACCTCTTAAGCTTTATCCCTGATGCGACAGACGTCAGAGAAAGGAACCATCAAACTATCATCACCAGTTTGCTGTGCTTCTGTTCGTCACATTCATCAGTAACTGCGTCTACTCATCACTACCTATCATCATGACCATTCACGTCACCTTCAACTTAGCTGTCACCATCATATTCATCATCACCACCATTACCAACTTCACTTCTTCTCCTCCTCCTCCTCCTTCCTCCTCTCGCCATTTATAATAACCCTTGACCTTAAAATTAACCAATAGCCCTGTTGACCTTTCCCGGAGGGAGGTTCTCTTTATCCCTCGCTCAACAGGGTTTGACATGAATGTGATTTTCTGTCGTAATTACATGTGATCTGGAGTATTTAAAGGATAGAAATTACTTGATTATTTTCTTCTCCTGTGTCTCTTCCAGTACTTTGGTCAAAGGCATAATAAAGATAAATGATACAGACTTTTCCAAAAGCTATGAACACGTATGTGTTTTTTTTTTGTTTCAAATTTTATCTCACTCAAAATTCCGTTTTATATTCAGTTTTATGTGTTGGGTTTATTCATTTTGACAGTTTTATAGGCAACATGAGGCCGTATAATGGTTCATGACACCTGTTGCCACGTCCTTCCATACAACAGTTTTATTTTCTTGTTCAAATATTAAATAAAACTGTATTCGATTTTGTATCATTAGCTCCACCCTAAATACCTGATACAATATGCTGTATGGAAAGTTCTCTGTCGCGTCATCTGTTCTGCAAGCCGCATGTTATCCACTCTCTTGCCATCTTTCCCTCTTTAAGTTTGACGTTACGTTCGAGTGGTCTCCACTGCGGAAGAAATTACCGTATCACTGAAGGCTTTGAATGGCTCCTCAGCTCACAGCAGTAAGATAATGTAGCCTGAGTTCACACTACCCCACACACAGAGCAGGGAATTAGGAAAAGGAGGTCATGTGTAACAAATCTCTTAGATTTCCACGGGAGAGTGAGCTCTGTCTTAAGCAAAAGGGAAGGCTGAGTGCCTTGTTTGTTCCTCGAGGTTTTTTTTTATCATGGTTGGAGTTAATCTACTTACAAACAGTTGCTCTGCAACTACAGAGGCATTATTCTTCCTAGAATGGAGTACTGCTTGCTTCCTCCACGTCTGTTTTCGCCAAAGTGTTACCAGAACCCTTCCTCCCTACCAACTCTTCCCTGCTGTCACCTCTATCAAGCCATCCCTTTCCATCCACAGCAGTGTTGTTTCCACCTCCCTTATTCTCCAGGTATCATTTCGGCCACTGCTTTAGTTACCTGCTTGCTTTCCACCTAACTCTCACGATCTGAACCCACGGCGCGATATATTCTGGAACTGTCTCCTTTCATTTACATTGTTTCGCGAATCCCCATTGTGTTCGACCCCCGAGTCCATTTGTTTACAAATGATCAGCTGATCTAGTCTGCCCGCTCCAGTCCTCCTATTGTTTACATCTGGTCAGCTGATCCCCCTGAACGGGAACGATGCCAACTTTCGCCGTCGGGAATAATAATTCATTAGCAACTGAACATACGCATTTAACCTGAGTTGACTAATTAGGCAGAATAAGCAAAAACGGTAAATCACAAGAGGTGAGATCATTGAAAATTTATAAAGGGGTTTATTACATGTAAACTACATTCTTACGGATGCTTACGTTCTCGACAAACTGAATAAGAACAAAAATAGATTAAATGAAATATACTAGTAGTAACTTTTAGTTGATAACTATTATAACGTCTTCAATGTTTCTCCTTTCAACAGAACAATTAATTTCTTGGGTACAGAGATTTCTTTATGACCCTGATGCTGAGACGTCCGCCTTTGGAAAAAAAAAAAATTATACGAAATTCCAACGCAAATTCATATCTGGCAACACTTCCCTCTCTTTCCCCAGCGGCGATCTCTCATAAAGTTGCGGCAATGTTTCGTGATCGCCTCCATAACTTGGGGCCCAAACTTTAGCACAGAGCCTCGTAACTTGAGGAAGAGGAGGAGGAGGAGGAGGATGCTCTAATGCCCACTTGCCACGGAAGACAAACTGAATCTTTTTATACAAACTTTGGCTCAGCTGTGACCATGAGCTTGTGTTGGGTGAGGCTGGGTTAAGTCGTACCTAACCTGACCTGTGTTGGGGGTCGTACATCTAACTGGCTGTTGATGAGGGTCGTCCATGCCTTACTTAGAAGGTGGTATCGTTAACTTAATCTTTTAACTGGGATGTGTCATGAGGATAATGTAAATATACACTGTGACACGGTGTGTGTGTGTGTGTGTGAAAACCACAGGCCATTACGTACAGTCATACGGACAACAGCACAGAAAAACATTACCTAAATTGAGGTACGGATACAAAACAGACTAACAGGGATGCGACCGCAAAGTGGGTACACCAAACAGACAGATCTTCAGACAACGGTACGATCTATGTAAGAAAGAGAGAGAGAGAGAGAGACAGAATGTCCTAACACCCTTCATGTAACCTTGAGAGAGAGAGAGAAAAAAAAGAGAGAATGATAACGCTAATGTTCTCCATTTCTCTTTCTCATTCTCTCTCTCTCTCTCTCACACACACAGAAAAAGAGATTACACTGCAACATAAGGAGAGATAAGAGTGGCTCTGTCTCCCACGTGCGTGCGGAGAGACGCTGATCTCTCTTGAAAAGTCTCTACGCATAGTTTAGCATCGCCCTAACATTACCATGATGTAGGATTTTTATAGGATTAACATACTTTTCTTTTTTCCATTTTGTTAGGAAATGAAAAATAGAAATACTGAGAAGAGTTTTCACGTAAGAGCCAGTTTTATCAGAACGAATATTGGAGCACAAATGATTCATGACCAATAAACATTTTTAGGTAAAAAAATATGACACAGATATTAAGACAGAATCAATGTAGAATTCAAATATGTTACGTCAAGAGTGACGTGAGAGACATCAAGAATTTAGAAATAAGAGTTAGAAATGTAAACATCTATATTTCTATCTATGAACCTTGCCCAATTTCCAGTTAATGACGTGGATTAGGTCTATAAATACAGCCTTCTCCGACATCAAGCACAAACCCACACACGCACACACATATAGGCCAACGTCTGCATTCGCAAATCCTCTACGTACAAATGATGTTCCCATTTGCCAGAACATTATTCAATTCTGTCACTACATCTACCCATATCTTACCTTGCTATACCTCTCCTCCTCCTCCTCCTAGCGCTATACCTTCTACTATACTGCTATAACATAACTTTCTGGCCAATCTATAATCTCCCAGGAGCACTTGCAAAGACCATGCCATCCCAGAAGGCATTTGTATAAATGCATCTCTCTGCTGCACAGTGTCCTTGACACCACATGATATTTTCTCCTCTTTATTCAATTCTCTTTTTAATTCGATCTGTCCCTCTACTGTCTTACATGGCTGGGCAAAATACAAGTGTCTTAAAGATCCACAAAATCAATGACGGGGATTGTGTTCGACCGATAGTGTTGTGTTATGACAAGAAAAAATGGCAAATACTATTGACAGGCAGGCAAATGTGGACTATCCCACTTGGACAGCTCCTGAAGCTCAGACTTTGAACCAGCAGGCCAAACACAAGACAACAGACGTTGAACCAATAGACCATACCCAAGACAACAGACTCTGAACCAACAGATCAGAGAGAGCACAACAGACGCTGATCAAACAGACAATAAAAAAGGCAACAGACACTGATCTTACAGACGAGACACAACACAACAGACTGAACTAACCACACAGAACACAACAGACTCTCGAGTCAAGAGACTAAGCACAACACGGACCAGAGAGACCATGCACTCTGTACCAGACCAGACAGACCACAGACGAAGCAGCTGCAGACTATGAACGGCTGCAAAACACACACACACACACACAATAGGGCCAAGCCATCAGGCTTCCTTCAATGTCCTGCTCAGAGAAACATGACACGAGCTTTAAACTCTCCTTCGGATGGCGATAAAATCCTTCATTTATATCCTTTGGGCACAACAAGTTTATATTAAGGCAAGCTCGCCATGGTCATGTTTACGACCAAACAATTCTTGCCTTTTTTACGACCGTCGTCGGAGTGGAATTCCTTTTAGCATCAAACTTCGTTTTGCTTCGACCGGTTTTAGGGAGGGGTCATTAAACTCCCGTCTCGGTCAGGGAGGTTCAGCTCACTACACGAGGAGACAGAGGGATTCGTCCGTCGTATTTCTGTCCATTCGTTTGTCTGATTCTGTTCCTCCCGCGTTTGATTGCATGTCAAGAAGTCCAGCTCATAGCTTGTAAAGGCTTTAATCTACTCCATGGTCTTAATCGTCATCGAAATCTGAGACTGTTGAAAGTTCAGGTTATCTGTCAGGTTCAACTCCCTCTTGGAGGTTCGCTTCGAACGTCAGTCAGCTGGGCGGCTGGGCTCGGTTCCCGAG
>JAYMFT010055859.1:0-15087 GCA_038088735.1 Panulirus argus | reverse complement strand
GATACAAATAAACAAGAAATATATATATATATATATATATATATATATATATATATATATATATATATATATATCACGGGCCGTCCGGGGTCGAGCACACAGGTTCGAATCCTGGATGCGGCAGTCGGTCCACAGACAGTCCAGCTGTTCATTTACCCATAAGGGTTGGTCGATAAAATGGGTACCTGGCTCAGGCTAGGTGACTGATAGATGCTACCGGCACCAACTCTCAGTACGAAAATTTGATCGCTAATCGTTATCATGAAAGCGATTACCCTGTAGATCTTCAAAATCCAGTTATTCTACACCCCTCCGCTGACTATACCACTCGTAACATAATTGAATCCATATTAATTGATAATACTATGAACTTTGATTTGTCCCCAGGCAACTTTAAAGCCCATCCTATTATCAACCAAATCATTAAGAAAGATTTATCAAAAAAATATTAGCCCAAGAAACATCTAGTTACTCGGGTCAACCTCCTCCCCCTTTAACCACAAGGCACCCCCCACTCTCCCTTTAACGGTTACAGTCGATCAGGCCAGCAGTGTAAAGTATATGAGGCTAGGCACTAGACGGTTCCTTGGGTGTGATGTTGGGATTTAAATAACTTTGCTGATTATTAGCATCTGATGAGGAGGATTGTCTCCACGAAACATGTACTGAAATAAATAACTTGTTAAATAGAACTTTGTGAACTCCTACTGAAGTTCGATTTCACCTTCATACATATATACATATATGTGAATATATATTCATACATGCTCGCCATTTTCCGCATGAGCAAAGTAGCATCAAGAACAGATGACAGAGCCTTAGAGGGCAAATTCATCACCCGGCTTCTTGCTCTCTTCCTTCTATTGGAAAGTGATACAGGAACAGAGGATTTTCAGCCTCCCAATGCCGCCTCTCTTAGTTGCCTTCTACGACGCGTATGGAATACGTGGGCATTATCCTTTCTCCCCTGTCCCCTACCCTGAACATACAGGAGGGTGAAAGGCGTGTACGGAATAGAGCGAAATGGAAAGATGTGGTATACTGGGGTCGACGAGCTGTCAGTGGATTGAACCAGGGCATGTGAAACGTCTGGAGTAAACCATGGAAAGGTCTGTGGGGCCTGGATGTGCATAGGGAGCTGTGGTTTAGATGCAATACTCATGACAGCTAGAGAATGGATGTGAGTGGATGTGGCCTTTCTTCGTCTGTTTCATGGCGCTACCTCGTTGACGAATGAGGTGGCGATGCTATTTTCTGTGGGGCGAGGTGGCGTCAGTAATGGATGGAGGCGAGCAAGTATGAACATGAACAAATGTATATATGTATATGCATGTGTATGTATATGTATGTATATATGTATATGTTGGTATGTATATGTATGTATTGTGCATGTACATATCAATGTGTGTATGTGAGTGAATGGATCTTTCTTCGTTTGTTTCCTTGCTACCACGGGAAATAGCGATCAAGATTAATGAATGAATATGACAACCTGAACTGTTGTGGAGGATGTGAAACATACTCAATGCAAAGTAACTGCATCACAGAATTATGTTTATGAAGTCCAATGCTATGCCACTATTTCAATGATGTGAAAGTCGGCAGTTTAAACCTGATTCAACTATTATAAAACCCATTTTTCAAAGAGGCTAATTCAAATATTACAAAGGCTTTTTTCCTCAGAGATAATGATATATATGTGGGTAATTATTTTTAGACCAATCTGAGATGATCAGATAATCATACAATTCACTACGTTTAGTAAAAATGGATAGAACCCACTGCATACTAGTGCAAAAAGTATTCAATATCCTAACCAATGCTGCCATGGCAATAAAAACTACAATTTTGCAAGTTTGCACAGCAATGACAAAATATAGTTTTGAATTTTACATAATATTACTGTCTGACAATGACCAACATTTACTAATTGTGTGACTCTATTACCATGGCCACCCCCTTGAGGTAGTTCCAAAAGGGAAGAGGTATCAGAGATATAGACAGTGGCCAATCTGAAAAATTCTATACATAGAAGTATTTCTTGGATTCCAATAACCTTACCTATAACAGGTCTAGAATTCATACATGCATGCATATCAATATACATGTCATTAGAACATTAAAGTGCACAAAAAGTCTACAGTTGCAATATGGGCTGGAATGCTACCAGCTAAATTCAATTTTGGAGTCAAATCATGCTCATAAGAGGAAGCCAAGTACTTTAGACAATATACTTATATCACCACCTCAAATTATAATCATGCACTCAGTTCCTAATGCTACCTCCATAAGGTAGGAAAGTTCATAATAAAAAATCCAGACCACAGAACAATGCTTCACCAGAATAAAGAGAGTAGGATATGAGCAAGCTGGACTTTTGAAAAAAAAAAATCAACCATCTCCTTCAAGTAGATTTTGGGACATTTTTTTAACTATATGATGAGGTATCACGGGCAGGCACAAATAACGAATGAAAGAAAACAAGAAAAAAGATTTAAATGAATGCAGAGACCAAATATAAGGTAATAAAGTGAAGGGTTACAAATGAAAGGAACAAAAATGTCATTTGGATTTGTTCTCTTATGAATTATTCTACCAAGAATACTGGAAATTGTGCACTGTATATTCTTTTGACTGATACTACTTTTGTCAAGAAATACCATGTCCTATATATGTATAAATAAATGAAAACTCAAAAAAACATTTATATTTAAACTAATTTGTGCTACTCATTAAATATCATGAACATGTAATACAAACGCAAGAAAAAAATAGACCAACTTTTACATTTTTCTAAATGAACAAAAAGTTCACTAATCTATAAGATTCATGACTATTTATGGTCCTTGACCTAAATTTACATCCATTACATATACATATTAGTAATTTAATATATATGTAAGTGAAAATAATTTTTTGGGCTTTTGCAGTTCAGGAAGACAGGTGACTTAGTTATATTATTATAATAAAACATAAAGAAAAACCAAAAGCATTTTTAAAGAACCATTAATACCAGAGGCCTTATATTAGTTACAAATGTATATGCCTTACCAACAGAACCCGCACCAGTATAAGCAATAAGACAGCGTCCAGTTGAAAGCTCCCATAACTTCACAATGCTGTCTAAGCCCGAAGACAGGATGTACTAAGGAAAAGGAACAAATCTATTTAAATAAACATTAATATATGTCACTCCACACTATAACAATTCCAAAGATAAAATTTTGTATTGAATTCACTTCCCCTACATAAAAATTATAAATATCTTTTATTCAATCAATCAAAGACCATGTGCTCTATTCCCATAATACAGTAGGTTGGCTCATGCAGGATCAGGCAGCTTTCTGTTAGTGCTCTTGGCCTTTCTGACAATGTCATCCCACCACCAAAAACCTATCCCTAGTTGCCTAAGGAAGACTATTAGATATACAGATAACCTCCAAAGATGAGAAATATTGCAGCAACCCCACATTTCACCTGCAGAACTCAAGAAAAACCTTGATTATAAAGATGCTGACATTGCCGACCATGTTGCATTAGTACTGGTAGGTTTGAGAAGGACAGGTAAAGGTAATTGACAGTACTTTAATAAAAATATTTCATCTCACATGCTGTTTTCTCTGCCCTGTTGCACCACAAAGCAAAAATTAGTCTATCCTGGACAAAATCAAAGCTTGACAAAATTCCTCTACTGCATCAGCCTTGTCATATATACTCTCTGAGTCAATCCTTCTAACTTCATCCTGGCTTTTCTCTATATCTAATCTCTGTTGCCTGATAAAAAATTATCAATTCTTTGTGTGTAATCCAATTTTTCATATGTCCGCACCTCTTCAAAGTCTTTAATCAGTAATTACATCCTCGGTTCCATTATATGAAACAGGTGCATACAACCTTTCAGTTCTCTAATACACATCTTCAATTTAAACTTAGTATGTTACTTGGAAACATGAACTTCTATGCTAATAAAAACACAAATTTGCTTTTTTACTTTGGAAGACCAAGCAGATTCATCAGGTAAAACCAGATTCCATTCACACCACCTCCACAAACAAAGTACTTGAGTTACATCCAATCCCAAGTAACTCCTAAGTCATCTTTATCAAATATATCTCTAGATGTAATAGGTCCTTTCACCTCATCAATCCATCTCTTCCTCTGTCTGTTTCTTCCTGTACCCTTAAGTATACTATTATGTACTTTCTTGACCAAGCTATTATCTACCATTTGTTTTAAATTACTTATCATCCACTTCTAAAACTATTTGATTTTGTCCAGGATAGACTAATTTTTGCTTTGTGGTGCAACAGGGCAGAGAAAACAACATGTAAGATGAAATATTAAGTACTGTCAATTACCTTTACCTGTCCTTCTCAGACCTACCAGTACTAATGCAACATGGTCGGCAATGTCAGCATCTTTAAAATCAAGGTTTTTCTTGAGTTCTGCAGCTGAAATGCGGGGTTGCTGCAATATTTCTCATCTTTGGAGGTTATCTGTATATCTGAAAGTCTTCCTTAGGCAACTAGGGATAGGATTTTGGTGGTGGGATGACACTGTCAGAAAGGCCATGAGCACTAGCAGGAAGCTGCCTGATCGTGCATTCTGAACATCCAGTGCACCTAAAAAATCTCTCATGTACACAATTTTCTTGCTTTCAGGCATGAATTCAAGCTTTCTCCTTAGAAAGGTAGGAGCCAACCATCTTGAAGCACAGGTGAAAGAAATACAACAAAATTCCCAAAATGAATTGCAGCCAGATGTACAATATGATCATCCTTCCCTAGAGTTAGCTGAGGTACACTGACATGGGTTGCTGGTGCTAATACCATTAGAAACACTAGACTCTGGAACTAGATGTACAGTGATTTCACCCTTAGAGCATCATATGCTTGTATCCACAATAAACCTTAGCCATCTATCAATTAGAGAATATATGGGGCAGAAAAAGATCTTTTGCAAACACTGTACATATGATATCATTGGACTCTGCCTAAATGAGGCTACACTCTGAAGGGAATGGCACCTTCAGAGATATATCACTGTTAGAGGATGAAGAGGAGTACAATCTAATCAAGGAACTTTTCACTCTAAAGAAGTCCATCATTTCCCTGCTACTGATTATCATATCCCTTTTTTAAGTACACAAATGCTGCATATACCCTCTTCCCTTTCTAAAACTTACTCTACCACTTGTTTTAAGTGGAAAAATCTGATCTACATACCCTTTTCCCTTCTAAAATTCACCTTATTTCTCTCACAATCAATCACTGTCCTACATACACTATCTATCTGTTTATCAATCTATCTATATCTCTGATGCCTGTTCCAACTGGAACTCTCTCAAAGGGGTGGCCACGGCAAAAGAGTCTCCAAAACTAAAGAACTTCAGTGCCGCTTCTTAGCCTTTAGTGCCTCACCCTTAACAGGCCACTGGCAGAGGGCAAATCTAGCACAGTGTTTGCAAAGGCTCCCACCTAAAGTTCCTTATGACTACTTCTATCTAATGCTCCTACCTACTACTTTCACCTAATGTTTCTACTTAATGCTCCTCCTTAAATGTCCCTACCATTTTGCCAAAAGGCAGGGCTAGCGCATAGTGCTCACCACAGGAAAATATAAAGTTATAAAGAATAAGCTGTGTGAGTTAAGTGTTGTCAAGTGTTACAAATGACAAGAAGAGATTGTACATTTGTAGACAGAATGCCAATAGTCCACATGTTAGTGAGGCAGGAAGAAAAGACAGTTACCTGGGTCAGAGGAGTGCAACTAGACAACCACTTAAATGCCGGCTTACTATGCAGATGTCACTAACCCTCCCAATACCCAGGCCGGTAGTACTGGTAATATACCCCCCTGGTCGTTGGCTGCCTACCAACTGCTACCTATATACATCCTGCTAACTATGTTAGAGAGACTTATTCCCCTTATTCCACTGAGATTCACTGTCAGAAATGCAAATCACAAAAACCAAAGTATCATATGACAAACTATAAAAAAGAGAGTTTTTTGGTTACTGACAACAAAGTGAACAGTTTTCTAAACCACAAAAATATTTTAGGCAGTATGAAGACTACCAAGCTCTAATAATTTTTCATAGATATCAGAAAACATTTGCAATAGCATGTACTTATCAGCTTGGTAGAAAAATAGTCATTCTCAAAGAGCAGCTTTGCCATGTAGCAATCACAATGAATAAATGAAGGATGCTATGATGTTTTACTGTCAAGCATCCTGTCTAGCTGTTTTTCTTTGATTCTAATAAGATACACAGTCCAGAGAGACCCTTCAGTGAACATTCAAGAGTAACCATCTCCCATACAGAGAAGAACCAGCAGTGGGAAAAAAGAACATTACTATAATGGTAATATTTCCATTCAAGATTTACATCCATCATCAGAAACAGGTTATAACATTAAAATTCAGTAACAGTTATATACTTACCTTTCCATTACGAGAGAAGAGAACAGAGCAGACTTCAGCACCATCATGGCATTTGGAAAACGTTTGAACACAGCGTCCTGATACCCCATCCCATACCTGTTGAGACATATATTAACAATTATTTAAATCTTAAAATAAAATCATATAGTAGGAGCTATATCAGATAAAACACTTTTCAAGAAATATCCAAAAGTACTTACAATCAATGCTTGCATGACTGGATGTAATACTATAAAATGTCAAATAGCAACCCAATTAGATGAATTACATTATCAGCTGTACCATGAGATATAACCTGTTTTCCGAGGCTGACAATCAACTAAGGACACTAGAGATTTGAGAGGAATTCTGAGATCTCATCTCAGTAATACATAAAAGACTTGCCACAAGTACTGTGGCCCACCACTGCCATCAATTAAAAATTAATGGTCAGCAAGCATCACAAATGTATACCAACTGCTAACATACTGACTAAGCCTGCTAAAAGAAAATGCAATCCAACCTTAAAACTTGCACATTTAGCTTACTGGTGCTAAAAGGGTAAGTGATTCGTATATTCCTATTTTGACAAACTGAGATCAACTTACAAATCTAAATTATGCCTCATTTATCAGTCTTGCATGTAAGCCAGGCCACCACCAAAAATAATGTTAAAATATGCTGAACCCCAATTTGAGACAACAAGGTCTGATCACTAACAAAATATACTACAGCTGGAGGTTGTATGGATAAAGTCTTCAAGTTTTATGCTGAATATGTGAAATTCAGTCTGTGCATTGATGTTGTACAAGTACTCTGTGTACTGAAGTTGTACAAGGAGAGATAATAAATGTCAAACTAACCAACAAAACAATGACAAAAAATCTATCTCAGCATATCTGCCAGCTTTGTATCCCAAGTAAAAGTCTGTGGTGGCTGCCCTCGGAGCATTTGTGTAGTTATAAAGAGTAAAACCCCGCCAACTCTCTCCTGCCACAGCATTAATCCCACTTTTGATGGAGAGCACAGGAATTAAATTCCAATAATACCCTGTTAAAACATCCCTACATGTAATGGTAACAACTGAAATATTGGAAAAAAATGGAAGATGATTTAAGTATAGTAATCCAAGCAATGTAGCAAGGTGTGAAGAGAAAATATGATTTATAAAAATAAATGAAAAACTTCATTAGCTAAACACTTGCAAACAAACAACATAATTAAACCTTATAAAACTTAAGCATTTGATAACATTTATATCACAAATACTTCAATTATACTTAAAAAAATACTGTAAACACCACTGTTAAACATTATGACAATGTTAATGACTGTAGGACTCACCTTCACATCTCCATCTTTAGAAGCTGTTGTACAGACTCGGGCATCTGCTGAATACCGCACAGACGTAAGTGCTCCAGTGTGATGCTCACGAGGGTATGGGCATACATAACATTGGCAAGTATTGATGTCATAGAACCTTACAACATGTCCTTCTGTTGATACTGCCAGGAAATCTCCACTAGGATGTATTGACATACTGGTCACTTGTTCAGCATCCTAATAAGAGAAATAAAGTATATAACCTCCTAAATACAAACCCTTTATATGATCAACACTATATCACAACACACACTGAAATAGTAGTAGAAAAAAAATTTTCATTCCTAAGTACTTCCTATCTACCTGTTTACTGCAGGCCTTCTACTGCATGAGGCAATAAACAGACAAATATATATGTGGAGGTAATGAAACAGACATTTTGTTCCTATTCCCCACCTTATAGTTACAATCCTACTCTTAACCAGAGAGCAATGTAGCTCTCAAGGAAGATGTTCTCTATCATCATTTCAGTGCAGTTCACAGATTCCTCCAATGATATTGCCATCTCATGCATAACTTCCTTCATTCTGCCCTTCTGCCATAACAGTAATTTCAAACTTTCTCTGAATCTACTCTAAACCACTGAAATACACTATTTGGTCATTCTCTCCTTAACCCTTTTCTCTTCTTATCAATTCCATTTTACATTATTAATGATCCCCTTTAAAAAACTTTATCTTCCTTTAAAGTCTTCATTTCATCCAATTTATGGAATCCAAAGAAACTTCCTGGAAAATCCAAGTCATCTGAATATACTTCACTAGCCGACAGATTCTTTTAACAAGTATACATAAGTGTACTTGTACATGCTCAGGACCTGAAAAGGCAGAAGGGTAAAGCCCATGCATAGCATAGAAAGAACTGAAGCCATGTGGTAGACATGGGGTGATGTCCTGTAGTTCACTAGTTATGGAGACTCTATTGCCATGGCCACCCCTTTCCATTGAGGGAGTTCCAGTTGGGAACAGGTGTCACAGATATAGAGAGATAGATAGAATAACAAATCATATAAGGTATATGACAGTAACTTACTGTGAGTGTTTTGAAGGCTTTTTTTGCAGAAGTTTTACTGAAATCAAACATCTTAATGTTAGTGTCTCGACTTCCAGAGATGAGAACTTGCTCCCTTGGGTGGAACTCCAGACAGGTAATCTCATCTAGATGGTCATACAGAGTGCGAATGACTGGATGACCTACAACAGCATCTGGGTGTAGCTCTACTGCATCAGGATCACTTTTAGCCAGCATGCGGTCCACATCCAGAATCTGTGGAGTAATACACAAATAAAGAATAAACAAGGATATTATAAATCTCCCACTTTAGAATTCAAGAATCTTCCAATTTCAGTAACAGCATCTAGTGAATGTAACAAAAGTATTAATTACTATTCATTCATATACTCCATTGGATCTGCTGGCCAGAAACTGGCTGTGAACACTGTAATCAGAAACTCTCTTTATCCAATTATTTTCCCATCAATTTTCATTCACTTTTTCCATCATTTCAAAACCTGTCAGTATACCTTATTTTACTTAAATTCTCTTGGATGTGAAATTTCCTACTGTCAGCCCTTAACTTCAACTTTTACTTCTTGTTATTTCATTTAAATTCTAGTCCTAGGTCAGATAAAATAAAAGGCTAACCTATGTGTTACTGATATGTGATCTGAAAAGCCTTATCTAATCCACTCTTATGGCCAGCTTCCAGAATGGTGCACAAGCTCCATAAAAGGGGATCTTAGGGCAGAAAGGTAAGGTAAGATATGGTACCTATTGTGTTCTTCTTTTTCTTAACAAAAGAATATTAACTTTATTTCAGTCTGCTCTTAATCCTATATATTCATGAACATTACTGTCAGAACGTTTGCAATGGCAATGCTCACACCTATTAATCCATTTAAAACAAAAGATAGAAGCCTAACCTCCTTGATACACATAGAAGGCTGGTAAAATTACAAAAATGAAGTAAACCCAGAAAGCCGCTCAACACTGATAATCAATAAGCAATAACAATAAAATTACAATGCACTGCTGGAGTGAAATTACAAACAAAAGGACAATGTCAGTCAAAACACAGAAAGATGTTTGCACAATCGAGTAATGATATGAAATTAGCAAGGATAATGAGGTGTTATGACCACAGACACAGTACATCAGCAAAGGATATTAAAGCAAATTGATTAACAAAAACATGAAAATCATTTTGATAATGAATGTCATTAATCATACTGACACTAAAATACTTAAACAACAAGAATAAAAAAGAGTGAACTACTGAAAGAGAAGATTGAGAACCATTTGCTACATGCACAAAGGTCGAGAAACATGTAGCACAAAAGTAAAAAGACAAACAAACCGGATTACATGCACAAACCACAGAATAGGTGTGCATGAATGCATGATAGAATATGTAGTTTTGTACCATATGGATATGTAACATGTGCTGCAAAAGAATAATTATAAATAGAAAAAAATAAACATGAGAGATGAATATGGTAATGAGTGGGAAAGTGCTGATACAGCTGATTTTCAGAAAATATAAATGAAGAAACAGCAGTGAAAAAGAAGTACTGTTAGATGAAGTCCAGAATGAAAATAATGTTAAAGAATCCAATTCAGGACCCTGCTTCTGTGCACATTTACTTGCAACTCATTCTATTCAAGCACTCTCCCAAACTGTTGCCAACTTCTGGAGTTTATCTCTGTAGTCTTCCACTAAAATCATATCATCTGCAAACAGCAACTGATTCATCTTCCATGCCAACCCATCTCCAGCATACCAAAGATCCATTCCTTACTCCAAGACACTTGAATTTACCTTCCTCACCATCCCATCCACAAACAGATGAAACAGCAATGGTGACATCACACATCCTTGACAAAGATCCAACTTCACCAAGAACCTCCTCTCTCCCTATGTGTACACATGCTTTACTTTTACAGTAAAAATTCCTTACCAGATTTGGTAACAATATCTAATGCAAGATAAAAAAAAAAATGCACATACACATGTTAAGCTGAGAGAATCAAGCATGAGCTACTCTTTGAAACGCCATAAATGATAAATAGTTCCCCTAAAATAATGTGGTAGTCCTAGGTTGCAATATATTATACCATAGTGTCTAAAGATAGGTATTTACCATGAAATATGATAATCATGCATAAACCAAATTCCAATCTATGTTCTGCCATACTGGATACACAGAAATTGAAAGAATGCAAAATAAGATTTTCATCCCAAGTTTATATCAGAGTCAACATAGTAAAAGAGTACACACCAACAGTAATTCTTCCATCTAGCATACCTTAATTGATGCATCAACACTTCCAGTTGCCACAAGATTACCATCCAGTGAGAAAGCTGCAGCTCGACACTTGTCTTTGTGTGAGGTAACATAGGCTGTCTCATACATTGCAGGTTCAGGAGCACTAGTTTGGGGCTCTGTTTCATATTCAAGATCCAAGCCAGGACCAAGGGTGTATTCTAGACGATTTAGGGGCCTCTCTACCTCTGTAATTCATTAGCAATTATTTAGGTAATGGAAATATCTTCTGAATGTATAGCTACTGTTCAAAAAATAAGTTATCCATCCCAGGATACAGTGAAAATCATCTCTCCATAACTGGAGACTCTGACTGAATAAATGAATCGGCCTTACATATATATCTTATCCAAAAATGATAACCTTGAAGCATGTAATAACCTTTTAAAATAAATACTACAGCCTACCATGTTCATGTTGGAGTCCAATGGTTAATACATTCATGAGTCTATCTGAAGGAGAGACAGCAGTGGCTTCCTGGTCCACCACAGTAGCCAGCTCCTGAGCATATTTCTGGTGACCATCATAAAACAACTGACTGCAACAGAAAACAATTTGTTTACAATAATATTATGAAAAATAACAGATACAAACTTTTTATGCAAAATGAAAAAAGTAGACTCTTAAGTTTGAAAAATCCTTACTCTGACCTACTAGCACCTTATATAACTGGTGAGGTAGCACTAGCTTACTCCATACTTCACTAACAGTACCCCAAGGTAACGACAGTTCAACCATTTCAGGCCCACCTCCGACCAATCAAAGTCTGTCAAAGTGAAGATGTCATCAACCCCTTCACTGTAGAGAACTGAGCTACCCAGTGACTTAGAATTTGTACACTGCATGCATCAATCAAAATGCAGTTACCAACTATAAAGAGAAATGTTTTTCAGTTGAGAAAGGGGAAAGTAAGGCAGGGTAAGAAAACCAGAAAACTGATTGTAGAACAATACTTCTGGGAGAAAATGTTATTCAAACTTAAAAATCTCATACCTCCCACATGAAGAAAGAGAGCTTAGAGAAAACTTTCAGTTGAGAAGATATCCAAAAGTGGAAACTAATGCCTCCTGAAGTTACAGAGGCACACCTTGAGAATGACTCTCCTGAAGGAGGAGTCATATGCCATAGAGGTCAGATTCACAAAGTTTAAAGTTGACATTCTCTCTTCTTTACTAATGCACAAAAAAAAAAAATGCTCTAAATCACGCAGCACTAGTCTAAATCATGTCTCCTAAGGATATGGAGTATAATGGCAAGCCTCCTCCAAATTCATGGAATATCTCAATTTTGCCTAACAATTTTTCTCAGTAACTACACAGCATGTTAGGTTAGCTAGTTCTTCCTGGGTTTCATGGATTTATATTGCCTTTGGTCCTTCTTTTCATAATCAACAGATGTTTTTACAAAAGAAACAATATCAACCCAAGAAATCAAAACTAACTCAACATATTCTAATGGGTAATGTTCTACTTTAGACCAACCTGCCACCACATAAAGAACAAAATTTAATAGACTGTCGTGCAGACTGAATATTTAACGTGGAGAATAGACTAAGACATGATTAAACATTTTTTCCTTATGGCAATAATTAAGTCAACATTGGGGAGGGCTATGAAGATCATGCAAAATGTAAGATTAAACAGCACAAAATTATGTAAAATAACTCCATACTGGTAAATCAACAAAACCTATAAAAAGACTACCTAACTTTCCCTACAAACTGAAATTTACATAAGTGTCCTTGTATTCTGAACAGTGTGAGCTTGTTACGCTAACATTTACATCCAGTCTGTAGTCACTGTATACATTCATGTGCACACAAATCATTCTAGCTCACAAATATATTCACCACATGGGTAGAGACAGCAGAAAGCATTACCATTGGAATGTTTCCAATATATCATTCAAAATCAAGGTAAATCTCAGCCTTCACTTGAAGTTAAGTGAGGTTTTCATTGACTCTGTTGATTTATGCATATGAACATAAAATCACAATGAACTATTTAATGCACCTTAAACATAAGAAGCCACTCACCAAAGTTAGTTTCAAAGCTGAGCTACCATACACTATTACCCACAACTGTGCCAATTATCGACATTTAATGCCACAGGATAAAATAGAACTGATCCCAATCATGCTTCCCTAATGTCAGTTGATTTTTCCACAGTATATCCTACTATTCAATTGGAAATTCTGTTAGATTCCACAATAAGTGTATTCACAGAACTAAAGTAAAACATTCCCACCAACATTCTCAAAGGTGATCAGTGCAGGTGGAATAGAAATCTCCTCAGTGTATCTAGTCCACTGATATGATTTCCAAAATATTGATGATTCCTACTCACAATATTCCTAATGTAAATACTTACCCAGAAAATAATTACCCCATGGTAAGTTAATGATTAACGTATACGTTGACCAAACAATCTTACCAATCATAACATAATGCATCTGTTGCTTTAAAACAACAAAACCTTATGTTAAGTCAAATCAAAATGACATTCTGAGGCTAAAGTTGAATAAGTGCCAGCAAAAAAAAAAGCCATTTCAGACTTACTTCTCATAAAGCATTTTTTTTTTGGCTGAATTGACTTGCAATACTTATCTTTTAAGAAAATGCATCCTTTCTGAATTACAGCCCACTGTTGTGAGGGTTTAGGTAGGGAGGTTATTAAACGCACCCTCTCCCGACCACCTGACCATTCTCCACCTCTTCTTAAAGCAGGTTGCCCTGTGTTAGCCACAGCCACACCAAGTGAGAAGATTGGATAAGTTAGGTAAGCTAGGTTAGTGTGGTCAGACTGGTTAGGTAAAGTTAGGAGGTTAGGAAACATTCCATGAAAAATGCAGTCTTCTTTGGGGCGATGGCTGAAACTCAAAAATGAAGCATTTTCCATAAAAATGAATATCACAAAATATGTGAATACTTATCGTACATTTACCCATTCTTAAACTACTCACTTATCTGTCTGTGCCCAGTGAAACTGTGATCAAGAATGGAAACTTGGCTACCCAGATACTTAACAATGGCCCCATGTGGTTATGTTAATTTCATGTTTACCAGCTTCCTAATTAAGATTCTGGTGTGAATAACATAACAAATAAGTGGCAACAATACATTACAGACTACAGTAGAACCTGAAAATTCTAAACTATTGACGTAAAACATACAAGAAACATTAATCTCAGTGCATCAACAGTGCCTTAACCAATACCACAAACATTACCAAACTACAGTATTTAGAGACTTACCTAATTATGAGTTTGTACATCAACTCCCTTTGCTTTACTTTCTGCTTCTCTTCCTTCTTTTCTTCCTCTTTCATCTTTAATATGCCACAAGAGGACAGAAAATCTCCCGGCACTTTACCAAAACACAAGCTTGGTTTGTTTATGTCGCGGTACCTTCGTGCTCTCTCGGTGTCGACCAATGAGAAGAAAGATTCAAAGTAAGTCTTATCTGATTGGCCAGAAAAATTGAAGCGCGTGTTACTCTTCGAATTAGTGAAGATTTGTAGAAGTTTTTCAAAAAAGAAGAATGTTGGGGAGAAGAGAGAGGTGAAAGAAAGTGAGCTCCGAAAGCAGACTTATGTAAAGAAATGTCAGAAGAGACTGAGTATACAATGGCAAAAGGTGAGAGCAAACGAAGCGAGGAGAGCGGACGAGGAATGGGGTGTATTTAAGGAAAGCAGTGATGGCATGTGCAAGAGATGCATGTGGTATGATAAAGGTGGGAGGTGGAAAGATTAGGAAGAGTAGTGAGTGGTGGGATGAAGTAAAGATGTTAGTGAAAGAGAAGAGAGTCGTTTGGACGATACTTGTAACGAAGGAGTGCAAGTGACTGGGAGATGTATAAGAGAAAGCGGCAGGAGGTCAAAACGGTGCAAAGGTTGAAAAAAAGGGCAAATGAGAGTTGGGGTGAGAGAATATCGTTAAACTTTAGGGAGAATAAAAAGA
>JAYMFT010055848.1:0-15088 GCA_038088735.1 Panulirus argus | reverse complement strand
TTAGATGTCGAAACTTCTCTTCTGAACAGTTGCTCCGTTTATACAAGGGACTGATTCGTCCTTGTATGGAGTACTGCTCTCATATTTGGGTGGTTCTAGCTCTGCATTCTTACTTGACACAGTCGAGTCGAAAGCGGTCCGATTTGTAAACTGTCCCAGGTTAACTTCCAAACTTTACCCACTTGCCCTACGCCGCAATGTTGGTTCACTTTCCTTCTTCTCCAGGTATTACTTTGGTTTTTGCTCCCGAGAGCTGGCTGCTTGTGTGCCTCCACCACTAGCAAGACCACGCAATACTCGGCAAGTTGCTGCGTCACATGATTATTGTGTGGCCATTGGCAACTCAAGGGTGTGCCGGTTTGATACCTGCTTCTTTTACACGTCGAAGCTTTGGAACTCTCTACTTTCTCATATCTTTCGCAATACCTATGACCTGGCACATTTCAATAGACAGGTCTTTAACTTTCTCAAAAATTCATAAATCTCCTTGTCTTTTCCTTTTCCGCTTCATAATTCTCTATATCAGTTAAGGTCCGGCCTTGATGTGGACTTTTGTCCTTGACTGGAGCTTTCAACATAAAAGAAATGTACATCCTCCCTCCCTCCCAGGGTGTGGACAAGTATTCCTGCCCCTCTGCACACGATAGCAAGACTGACTAGTTCTGTACGCAACCATATGGTCCTTTACATTTCACACAATTTCCACCTTAGATTTTTCTCCTTCAACGTAACAACTCTCGAACGATATCAAGTCCTCTTCTTCTTACTGTTCTTATCACATTTTTCACATTCATTTCCTGTATTATGTCATGAATACTTGGCAGACTTGGTTCTATTGTCATTGCATCAAGCCCTGGATTTCGTTGGGTATTCTAATATGACTCTCGTTGCTTCATTTTGTATCACTTCAATTCAGCCAATACCTTCTTGTACCCAAAACCATCAGGGATAGTGCAGCATAGGTAGCTAACGATCTAACAATACTTATATACGTCATACGTAAGATAGATATCCTAACAGCGTATCCCAACCAAGACAAAAGTTCGTAACGACTTTAATCTAACATTACATAAAGCTGTGACTACGCATCTCTCACTGAGATAATAGGAGATCCACCCCAAAATCCTGCTAGACACACCCAGGTTTGTCAGACCATTTGATATCATCTTACTATTGACCTTATCACTAGCACTTTGGTGGTCTACAAAAACCCCGAAGGCATCATTAGCATTAGACAAGCAATTCATAATACGATAAGATATAATGAAACCTAACAAATTACTGGAAATGTTATCACCCAAGAGATACAATAACTTATTTACGCTTACAGGATGTTAATGGGACCGGTCTGTAACCACCAATAACAGGTGGCAACAGTTACGATGATTAGCCACCTTCCACTTTCTGGGTACAATCCTCGATTCTGAAGCTCACATCAAATAAATCGAACAAAGGCCCGTTGTTAGTACCTGCCAAACAGTTCAAGACGGTATACGTAGCACCATCAGCCCCACGGACCTGTAGACTTTCCAGTCTTAACTGCAGCTAAAAGCTCCTTGTCACATAAGCACACGAAAAGCCACTACCATCTTAAAAGACGTTTATTTAGATTCCTTTCTCTAAGATTCGGAATTCCGTATTTCTTGTCTAACCTCCGGTAGTACTGACGATAACCTGACTTCTCTATCAAGTCATCAGCCGCCCTCTGTGGACCAGCTACTGCACTTGGTCCTCTCACCAATTAACGTCGCCCCAGATTTTCCGTATAGTTCCCAGCATAATGTTGGCAGGAAGAGTGTGGCGTGTGACAGATGTTGTGGTAACAGTAACAGTTTGGTGTTTGACAGTAACAGTCTGGTGTGTGGCAGGGTATGTTGGTGGTAGTAAGTGTGGTGTGTGGCAGGTGTGGTGGTGGCAGTAACAGTGTTGTGTTTGGCAGTTATGGTTGGTATGTTGATGGAAGTAATAATGTGGAGTGTGGCAGGTGTGTGGTGAGAGTAACATTGTGGTGTGTAGCAGGTGTGGTTGTGACAATGCGTGTAATGTGTAGCAGGTGTATTGGTGACGGTAACATTGTGGTGTGTGGCAGGTGTGGTGGTGACAACAACAGTGTGGTGTGTGGCAAGTTTGGTGTTGACAGTAACAGTGTGGTGTATGGAAGGTGTGGTGGTGACAGTAACATTGTGGTGTGTGGCAGGTGCTGTGGTGACAATAACAGTGTGGTGTGTGGCAGGTGTGGTGGTGAGTGTAACAGTGTGGTGTGTAGCAGGTGCGGTTGTGACAGTACGTGTGGTGTGTGGCAGGTGTAGTGGTGACAGTAACATTGTAGTGTGTGGCATGTGTGGTGGTGACAGTAACAGTGTGGTGTATGGGAGATGTGGTGGTGACAATAGCATTGTGGTGTGTGACAGGTGTGGTGGTGATAATAACAGTGTGGTGTGTGGCAGGTGTAGTGGTGACAATAACAATGTGGTGCTGGCAGGTGTGGTGGTGACAGTAACAGTGTGGTGTATGGCAGGTGTGGTGGTGACAATAACAGAGTGGTGTGTGGCATGTGTGGTGGTGTCAATAACACTGTAGTGTGTGGCAGGTGTGATGACAGTATCAGTGTGGTGTATGGGAGGTGTGGTGGTGACAGTAACAGTGTTGTGTGTGGCAGGTGTGGCGGTAACAATAACAGTGTGGTGTGTGGCAGATGTGGTGGTAACAATAACAGTGTGGTGTGTGGTAGGTGTGGTGTTGACATTAACATTTTGATGTGTGGCAGGAGTGGTGGTGATAATAACAGTGTGGTGTGTGGCAGGTGTGGTGGTGACAATAACAGTGTTGTGTGTGGCAGGTGTGGTGGTAACAGTAACAGTGTGGTGTGTGGCAGGTGTGGTGGTGACAATAGAACTGTAGTGTCTAGCATACGTAATATTGGCAGGAAGAAAGTGGTGTGTGACAGATGTTCTGGTGACAGTAACAGTTTGGTGTGTGGCAGTAACAGTCTGGTGTGCGGCAGGTTCGTTGGTTGTAGTAAGTGTGGTGTGTGGCAGGTGTGGTGGTGGCAGTAACAGTCTGGTGTTTGGCAGGTGTGGCGGTGACAGTAACATTTTGGTGTGTGGCAGGTGTGGTAGTGACAGTAACAGTGTGGTGTGTGGCATGTGTGGTGGTGACAATAACATTGTGGTGTGTGGCAGGTGTGATGGTGACAGTAACAGTGTGATGTGTGGCAGGTGTGGTGGTGTCAGTAACATTTTGGTGTGTAGCATAGGTGGTTTTGACAGTACGTGCGGGTGTGGCAGGTGTGGTGGTGACAATAATATTGCAGTGTGTGGCAGGTGTGGTGGTGACAGTAACAGTCAGGTGTATGGCAGGTGTGGTGGTAATACGAAGTGTGGTGTTTGGTAGGTGTAAGGGTGATGAAAATAACAGTGTGGTGTTCGGCCGATGTGGTCTTGACAATAACAGTTTGGTGTGTGGCAGGTGTGGTGGTGACAATAACAGTGTGATGTATGGCAGATGTGATGGTGACAATAACATTGTAGTGTGTGGCAGGTGTGGTGGTGACAATAACAGTGTGGTGTGTGGCAGATTTGGTGGTGACAATAACAGTGTGGTGTGCGGCAGGTATGATGGTGACAATAACAGTGTGGTGTGTGGCAGTTGTGGTGGTGACAATAAGTGAATGTTTGGTAGGTGTGGTGGTGAGAATAACAGTGTGGTGTGCGGCCGGTGTGGTGTTGATAGTAACAGTGTGGTGTGTGGCAGGTGTGGTGGTGACAATAGCAGTGTGATGTGTGGCAGGTGAGGTGGTGACAATAGCAGTGTGGTGTTTGGCAGATGTGGTGGTAACAATAAGTGTGTTGCATGGGAGATGTGGTAGTGACAATAAGAGTGTGGTGTGTGGCAGGTGTAGTGATGACAAATAACATTGTGGTGTGTGGCAGGTGTGGTGGTGACTATAACATTTTGGCGTGTGACAGGTGTGATGGTGACTATATCAGTGTGGTGTGGCAGTTGTGCTGATAGCAATAACAGTGTAGTGTGTGGCAGATGTGGTGGTGACATTAACAGTATTGCGGGTGACAGGTGTGATGGTGACAATAACTGTGTGGTGTGAGGCTGGTTTGGTGGTGGCAATACGTGTGGTGTGTGGCAGGTGTGGTGGTGACAATAACAGTGTGGTGTGGCAGTTCTGGTGGTGATAATAACAATGTTTTGTGTATCAGGTGTGGTGGTGACAGTGACAGTGAGGTGTGTTGCAGGTGTGGTAGTGACACTTACAGTGTGGTATGTGGCAGGTGTGGTGGTGACAATAACATTGTGGTGTTTTGCAGGTGTGCTGATAACAATAACAGTGTGGTGTGTGGCAGGTGGGGTGGTGACAATATCAGTGTGGTGTGAGGCAGGTGTGGTGGTGACAATAACAGTATTGCGTGTGGCAGGTGTGGTGGTGACAATAACAGTGTGGTGTGAGGTAGGTGTGGTTGTGAGAATAAGTGTGGTGTATAGCAGGTGTAGTGGTGACAATAACAATGTGGTGTGAGGCAGGTGTGGTGGTGACAATAACACTATGGTGTGTGGCAGGTGTGGTGGTGACAATAACAGTGTGGTGTGTGACAGGTCTGGTGGTGACAATCACAATGTGGTGTGTGGCAGGTGTAGTGGTGAAAATATCAGTGTGGTGTATGGCAGGTATGGTGGTGACAATAACAGAGTGGTGTATGGCAGGTGTTGTGATGAGAATAACAGTGTGGTGTGTGGCAGGTATGGTGGTGGCAATAACAGTGTAGTGTTTTGCAGGTGTGGTAGTGACGATAACAGTGTGGCATGTGGCAGTTATAGTGGTGACAATAAGAGTGTGGTGTGTGGCAGGTGTGGTGGTGACAATAAAAGACTGGTGTGTCGCAGTTGTGGTGCTGACAATCACAGTGTGTTGTGTGGCAGGTGTGGTCGTGACAATAACAGTGTGGTGTGTGGCAGGTGTGGTGGTAACAATGATAGTGTTGTGTTTTGCAGGTGTGGTGGTGGCAATAACTCTGTGGTATGCGACAGGTGTGGTTGTGAGAATAACAGCGTGGTATGCATCAGGTGTGGTGGTGACAACGGTGTGGTGTGTGGCAGGTGTGGTGGTGATGATAACAGTGTTATGTATGCCAGGTGTGGTGATGAAAATAACTGTGGTGTAAGGCAGGTTTGGTGGTGACGATAACAGTGTGGTGTGGCAATTTTGGTGGTAAAATAACAATGTGGTGTGTGCCAGGTGTGGTGTTGAGAATGACAGTGAGGTGTGTTGCAGGTGTGGTAGTGACAATTACAGTGTGGTGTGTGGCAGGTGTGGTGGTGACCATAACAGTGTTGTGTATTGCAGGTGTGCTGGTAACAATAACAGTGTAGTGTGTGGCAGGTGTGATGGTGACAATAAGTGTGGTGTGTGGCTGGTGTGGTGGTGACAATAACAGCGTGGTGTGCGGCAGTTGTAGTGGTGACAATAAGTGTTTTGTGTGGCAGGTGTGATGGTGACAATAACAGTGTGGTGTTTGGCAGGTGTAGTGGTGACAATAACAGTGTAGTGTGTGGCAGGTTTGGTGGTGACAATAACAGTGTACTATGCAGCAGGTATGGTGGTGACAGTTACAGTGTGGTGTGCGGCATGTATGTTGGTGACAATAACAGTGTGGTGTGTGGCAGGTGTGGTGGTGACAATAAAAGTGTGGTGTGCGGCGGGTGTGGTGGTGACAATCACAGTATGGTGTTTGGCAGGTGTGGTTTTGTCAATAACAGTGTTGGGTGTGGCAGGATTGGTGATGACTGTAACAGTGTGGTTTATGGCAGGTGTGGTGGTGTCAGTAACATTTTGGTGTGTGGCAGGTGTGATGGTGACAATAACAGTGTGGTGTGTGGTGGGATTGGTGGTGACAATAAAAGTGTGGTGTGTGGCATGTTTGGTGGTGGTAGTAACAGTGTGGGAAGTGTATTGGTGAAAATAACAGTGTGGTAATTGGCAGGTGTGATGGTGACAATAAGTTTATTCTATTACAGGTGAAGTGGTGGCAATAACAGTGTGGTGTGTGGCAGGTATGGTGGTAACAATAATAGTGTGGTGTGTGGCAGGTGTGGTGGTAAGAATAACTGTGTGGTATGTGACAGGTGTGGCTGTGACTATAACAGTGTGGTATGCAGCAGGTGTGGTGTGGTGGTGGCAATAACGGTGTGGTGTGCGACAGGTCTTGTGGTGATAATAACAGTGTGGTGTGAGGCAGGTGTGGTGGTGACAAAAGCAGTGTGGTGTGTGGCAGGTGTGGTGGTGACAAATAACATTGTGGTGTGTGGCAGGTGTTGTAATGACGGTGACAATGTGGTGAGTGGCAGGTGTGGTGGTGACAATAACAGTGTGATGTGTGGCAGGTGTGGTTGTGACAGTAACATTGTGATGTGTAGCACATGTGGCTGTGACAGTGCGTGTTGGTGTGACAGGTGTGGTCGTGGCACTAACATTATAGTGTGTAGCAGGTGTGATGCTGACAATAGTAGTGTGGTGTGTGGCAGGTGTGGTGGTGAGAACAACAGTGTGGTTTGTGGCTGGTGTGTTGGTGGCAATAACAGTGTAGTGTTTGGCAGGTGTGGTGGTGACAATAACAGTATGGTGTGAGGCAGTTGTACTGGTGACAATAACAGTGTGGTGTGTGGCAGATTTGGTGGTGAAAATAAGTGTGGTGTAAGGCAGGTGTGGTGGTGACAATAACAAGTTTCTGGCAGGTGTGGTGGTAACAATAACATTGTGGTGTGTGACAGGTGTGGTGATGGCAATATCAGTGTGGTGTGTGGCAGGTGTGCTGATAATAACATTGTAATGTGTGGCAGATGTGATAGTGACAATAACAGTGTTGCGTGTGGCAGGTGTGATGATGACAATAACTGTGTGATGTGCGGCAGGTTTGGTGGTGACAGTACTCGTGATGTGTGGCAGGTGTGGTGGTAACATAACAGTGTGGTGTGGCAGTTGTGGTGGTGGCAATAACAGTTTGGTGTGCTTCAGGTCTTGTGGTGATAATAACAGTGTAGTGTGTGGCAGGTATGGTTGTGATAATAACAGTGTGATGTATGCCAGGTGTGGTGATGACAATAACAGTGTGGTGTGAGGCAGGTTTGGTGGTGACAATAACAGCGTGGTGTGACAGTTGTGATGGTGACAATAATAATATGGTGTGTGGCAGGTGTGGTGGTGACAGTGACAGTGAAGTGTGATGCAGGTGTGGTAATGACAATTGCAGTGTTTTGGTGACAATAACACTCTGATGTTTGACAGGTGTGCAAATAACAATATCAGTGTAGTGTGTGGCAGTTGTGGTGGTGACAGTAACATTGTGGTGTGTGGCTGGTGTGGTGGTGACAATAAGTGTGGTGTGCCTCAGGTTTGGAGGTGACAGTAAATGTTTTGTGCGGCAGATGTTGTGGTGACAATAACAGTGTGGTGTGTGGCAGGTGTGGTGGTAACAATAACAGTGTAGTGTGTGGCAGGTGTGGTGGAGATAACAGTGAGGTGTGCGGAAGGTGTCGTGGTGACAATTACAGTGTGGTGTGCGGCAGGCATGGTGGTGACAATAACAGTGTGGTGTGTGGCAGGTATGGTGGTGACAGTAATTGTGGTATGTGGTGGGTATGGTGGTGACAGTCACAGTTTGGCCTATTGCAGGTTTGGTTTTGAAAAATAACACTGTTGTGTGTGGTAGGTTTGTTGGTGACAATAACAGTGTGGTGTATGGCAGGTGTGGTGGTGACAGTAATATTTTGGTGTGTGGCAGGTGTGGTGGTGACAGTGACAGTGTGGTGTGTGGCAGGTTTGGTGGTGACAATAAGAATGTGGTGTGCGGCAGGTGTGGTCTTGACAATAACAGTGTGGTGTGTGGCAGGTGTGGTGATGACAATAAAAGTGTGGTGTGTGGCATTTGTTGGTGACAATAATAGTGTGGTGTGTGGTAGGTGTATTGGTGATAATTTCAGTGGTGGTGACAATAACAGTATTGCGTGTGGCAGGTGTGATGTTGACAATAACTGTGTGGTGTGCGGCATGTTTGGTGGTGACAATTCGTGTGGTGTGTGTCAGGTGTGGTGGTGACAATAATAGTGTGGTGTGGTAGTTGTTGTGATGACAAAAACAGTGTGGTGTGTGGTAGGTGTGGTGTTGACAATAATGTGGTGTGTGGCAGGTGTGGTGGTGGCAATAACAGTTTAGTGTTTGGCAGGTGTGGTGTTGACAATAACAGTATGGTGTGAGGTAGTTGTACTGGTGACAATAACAGTGTGGTGTGTGGCAGGTTTGGTGGTGACAATAAGTGTGGTGTGAGGCAGATGTGGTGGTGACAATAACAGGTTTGTGGCAGGTGTGGTGGTTACAATAACATTGTTTTGTGTGGCAGGTGTGATGATGACAATAACAGCTTGTTTTGTTGCAAGTGTCGTGTTGGCAATAACAGCGTGGTGTGTGGCATGTGTGTTGGTGACAATAACAGTGGGGTGTGTTGCAGGTGTATTGGTGACAATTTCAGTGTTGTGTGTGGCAGGTGTGATGGAGACAATAAGAGCTTGTTTTATTGCAGGTGTGGTGTTGGCAATAACAGTGTGGTGTGTGGCATGTGTGGTGGTGACAATAATAGTGTGATGTGTGGTACGTGTGGTGTTGACATTAACATTATGGTGTGTGGGAGGAGTGGTGGTGATCAGTAACAGTGTGGTGTGTAGCAGGTTTGGTGGTGGCAATAATAGTGTGGTGCGTGGCAGGTTTGATGCTGACAATAACTGTGTGGTATGTGGCAAGTGTGGTGGTGACAGTAACAGTGTGGTATGCAGCAGGTGTGGTGGTGGTAATAAGTTTGGTGTGTCAGATGTGGTGGTGACAATAGTAGTGTTGTGTATGCCAGGTGTGGTGGAGACAATAAGTGTGGTGTGTGGCAGGTCTGGTGGCGACAATAACAGTGCGGTGTGTAACAGGTCTGGTGGTGACATTAACAGTGTGGTGTGTGGCAGGTGTGGTGGTGATAATAACAGTGAGATGTGTTGCAGGTGTGGTGATGACAATACCAGTGTGGTGTGTGGCAGGTGTGGTGGTGATGATAGCAGAGTGGTGTGTGGCAGATGTGTTGATAAGAATAACAGTGTAGTGGGTGGTAGGTGTGGTGGTGAGAATAACAGTGTAGTGTGTGGCAGGTGTGATGGTGGCAATAACAGTGTGTGTTTGGCAGGTGTGGTGGTGACAATAACAGCATGATGTGTGGCAGCTGTGGTGGTGATAATAAAAGAATGGTGTGTGGCAGGTTGTGGTGGTGACGGTCACAGCGTGGTGTGTGGCAGGTGTGGTGGTGACAATAACAGTATGGTGTGTGGCAGGTGTTGATGGTGACAATAACTGTGTGTTATGTGACAGGTGTGGTGGTGACAATACGTGTGGTGTGTGGTAGGTGTGGTGACACTATACGAATGGTGTGTGGCGGTTATGGTGGTGACAGTCACAGTGTGCTGTGTGGCAGGTGTGATTGTGACAATAACATTGTGGTGTGTGGCAGGTGTGTTGGTGACAATAACACTGTGACGTGTGGCAGGTATGAATGTGACAATAACGTTGTAGTTTGTAGCGCGTGTGGTTGTGACAGTACGTGTGGTGTGTGTGTCAGATGTGGTGGTGACATTAACATTGTGGTGTATGGCAAGTGCGATGATGAAAATAACAGTGTGGTGTGTGGAAGGTGTGGTGGTGAGAGTAATATTGTGGTGTATGGCAGTTGTGGTGGTGACAATAACAGTGTGGTGCATGACAGGTGTGGTGTTGGCAATAAATGAGTGGTGTGTGGCTGGTGTGGTGGTGAGAATAACAGTGTGGTGTGTGGCAGGTGTAATGGTGGCAATAACAGTATAGTGTTTGGTAGGTGTGGTGGTGACGATAACAGTATGGCGTTTGGCAGTTGTACTGGTGACAATAACAGAGTGGTGTGTGGCAGGTGGGGTGGTGATAGTCACAGTGTGGTGTGTGGCAGGTGTGGTGGTGACAATAGCAGTATGGTGTGTGGTAGGTGTGGTGGTGACAATAATAGTGTGGTGTGTGGCAGGTGTTGAGGTGACAATAATTGTGTGTTATGCGACAGGTGTGGTGGTGACAATAACAGTGTGGTATGCAGCAGGTGTGGTGGTGACAACAGTGTGGTACGTGGCAGGTGTGGTGGTGACAATAACAGTGTGGTGTATGCCAGGTGTGGTGTTGACAATAACTGAGTGGTGTGTGGCAGGTGTGGCGGTGAGAATAACAGTGTGATGTGTGGCAGGTGTGATGGTGGCAATAACAGTGTAGTGTTTGGCAGGTGTGGTGGTGACAATAACAGTGTGGCGTTTGGTAGTTGTATTGGTTACAATGACAGTGTGGTGTGTGGCAGGTGGTGTGGTGATAATAAAAGAATGGTGTGTGGCGGTTGTGGTGGTGACAGTCACAGTATAGTGTGTGGCAGGTGTGGTGGTGGCAATTACAGTATGGTGTGTGGCAGGTGTGGTAGCAACAATAATAGTGTGGTGTGTGGCAGGTGTTGATGGTGGCAATAATTGTGATTTGTGACAGGTGTGGTGGTGATAATAACAGTGTGGTATGCAGCAGGTGTGGTGGTGACAACAGTGTGGTGTGTGGCAGATGTGGTGGTGACAATAAACAGTGTGGTGTATACCAGATGTGGTGGTGACAATAATTGTGTAGTGTGAGGCAGGTTTGTTGGTGACAATACGAGTGTGGTGTGTGGCAGGTGTAGTTGTGGTAATAACAATATGGTGTGTGGCAGGTGTGGTGGTGGTAATAGCTGATCTGCGTTGCAGGTGTGGTGGTGACAATAACTTTGGTGTGTGGCAGGTGTGCTAATAATAACAGTGTAGTGTTTGGCAGGTGTGGTGGCGACAATAACTGTATTGTGTGTGGCTGGTGTGGTGGTGGCAATAACAGTGTGTTGTGTGGTAGGTGTGATGGTGAAAATAAATGTGGTGTGTGGTAGGTGTGGTGACAATAAAAGAGTGGTGTTGACAAATAACAGTGTGGTATGCGGCAGGTTTGGTGGTGACAATAACAGTGTACTGTGTGGCAGGAATGGTGGCTACAATAGCAGTATGGTGTGTGACAGGTGTGATTGTGACAATAACAGTGTGGTGTGTGACAGGTGTGGTGGTGACAATAACAGTGTGGTATGTGGCAGGTGTGATGGTAATAATAACAGTAAGGTGTGTTGCAGGTGTGGTGGTGACAATACCATTGTGGTGTGTGGCAGGTTTTTGGTGACAATGACAGTATGGTGTGTGGCAGGCGTGCTGATAAGAATAACAATGTTGTGTGTGGCAGGTGTGGTGATGACAATAACTGTATTGCTTGTGGCAGGTGTGGTGGTGACAATAAGAGTGTGGTGTGTGGCAAATGTGATGGTGACAATAAGTGTGGTGTATGGTAGGTGTGGTGACAGTAAAAGAGTGGAGTGTGGCAGGTGTGGTCGTGACAATAACAGTGTGGTGTGTGGCAGGTGTAGTGGTGACAGTAACATTATGCTGTGTGGCAGGTGTGTTGTTGACAATGATAGTGTGGTGTGGGGCAGGTATGATGATGACAATAACTGTTTGGTATGTGGCAGGTGTGGTGGTGACAATAACAATGTGGTATGCGGCAGGTGTGGTAGTGACGATAACAGTGTGGTGTGTTGTAGGTCTGGTGGTGACAATAACACTGTGTTGTATGCCAGGTGTGGTGGTGACAATAAGAGTAGTGTGTGGCAGGTGTATTGGTGATGATAACAGTGAGGTGTGTTGCAAGTGTGGTGATGACAATACCAGTGTGGTGCGTGGCAGGCATGTTGGTGACAATAAGAGTGCGGTGTGTGCCAGGTATGCTGATAAGAATAGCAGTGTAGTGTGTGGCAGGTGTAGTGGTGATAATAACTGTATTGCGTGTAGCAGGTGTGATGGGGACAATTACAGTGTTGTGTGTGGCAGGTGTGGTGGTTGTCAATAACAGTGTGGTGTGTGGCAGGTGTGGTTTTGACAGTAACATTATGGTGTGTGGCAGGTGTGTTGGTGACAATAACAGTGTGGTGTGTGGCAGGTGTGGTGGTGACAAAAATAGTGTGGTATGTGGCAGCTGTGGTGGTGACAATAACAGTGTAGTGTGTGGCAGGTGTGGTGGTGACAATAACAATATTGCGTGTGGCTGGTGTGGTGGTGACAATAACAGTGTCTTGTGCGGCAGGTGTGGTGGTGACTATAAGTGTGGTGTGTGTCAGGTGTGGTGACAATAAAAGAGTGGTGTGTGGCGGTTATGGTGGTGACAGTCACACTGTGGTGTGTGGTAGGTGTGGTAATGACAATAACAGTGTAGTGTGTGGCAGGTGTGGTGGTGACAATAATAGTGTGGTGTATGGAAGGTGTGTTGGTGACAGTGATATTGTGGTGTGTGGTAGGTGTGGTTGTGACAGTAACATTGTGGTGTGTGGCAGGTGTGGTTGTGACAATAGCATTGTGGTGTGAGGCAGGTGTGGTGGTGACAATATATGTGTGATGTGTGGCAGGTATGGATGTGACAGTAACGTTGTGGTATGTAGCATATCTGATTGTGACAGTACGTGTGGTATGTGTCAGGTGTGGTGGTGACATTAACATTGTGGTGCGTGGCAGGTGTGATGATGAAAATAACACTGTGGTGTGTGGCAGGTGTAGTGGTGACAGTAGCAATGTGGTGTATGGCAGGTGTGGTGGTGACAATAAGTGTGGTGTGTGTAAGTTGTGGTGGTGACAAGAAGAGTGTGGTATGCAGCAGGTATGGTGGTGACAATAACAATGTTGTGTGTGGCAGTTGTGGTGGTGACAATAACAGAGTGGTGTGTGGCAGGTGTGGTGGTGAGAATAACGGTGTGTTGTGTGGTAGGTGTGGTGGTGGCAATAACAGTGTAGTGTTTGGCAGGTGTGGTGGTGACAATAACAGTGTGGCGTGTGGCAATTGTAGTGGTGACAATAAGAGTGTGGTGTGTGGCAGTTGTGGTGGTGACAAATACAGTGTGGTGTGTAGGAGGTGTTGTGGTTACAATAACAGTGTGGTGTGTGGCAGATGTGGTGCTAACAATAATAGTGTGGTGTGTGGCAGGTGTGGTGGTGACAATAACAGTGTGGTATGCAGCAGGTGTGGTGGTGACAACAGTGTGGTGTGTGGCAGGTGTGATGGTGACAATAACAGTGTGGTGTATACCGGGTGTGTTGGTGACAATAACAATATGGTGTGAGGCATGTTTGGTGGTGACAATAACAGTGTGGTGTGTGGCAGGTGTGGTTGTGATAATAACAATGTAGTGTGTGGCAGGTGTGGTGGTGACAGTGACAGTGAGGTGTGTTGCAGATGTGGTAGTGACAATTACAGTGTGGTTTGTTACAGGTGTGGTTGTGACAATAGCAGTGTGGTGTTTGGCAGGTGTGCTTATAACAATAAGGGTAGTTTGTGGCAGGTGTGATGGTGACAATAACAGTGCGGTTTGTGGCAGGTGTGGTGGTGACAACAGTGTTGTGTGTGGCAGGTGTGGTGGTGACAATTTCAGTGTGGTGCATGCCAGGTGTGGTGGTGACAATAAAAGTGTGGTGTATGTCAGGTTTGGTGGTGACAGTAACAGTGTGATGTGCTGCAGGTGTGGCTGTGATAATAATAATGTGGCGTGTGGCGGGTGTGGTTGTGATTATAGATGAGGTATGTTGCATTTGTGGTGGTGACAATACCAGTGTGGTGTGTGGCAGGTGTTGTGGTGACAATAACTGTGATGTGTGACAGGTGTGCTGATAATAACAGTGTAGTGTTTGGTAGGTATGGTGGTGACAGTAACTGTATTGCGTGTGGCAGGTTTGGAGGTGACAGTAACTGTATTGCGTGTGGCAGGTGTGGTGGTGACAATAAGTGTGGTGTGTGTAAGTTGTGTTGGTGACAATAACAGTGTAGTATGCGGCAGGTGTGGTGGTGATAATAACGGATTTGGTGTGTGGCAGGTGTGGTGGTGGCAATAACAGTGTAGTGTTTGGCAGGTGTGGTGGTGACAATAACAGTGTGGTGTGTGGCAATTGTCGTGGTGACAATAAGAGTGTGGTGTGTGGCAGGTGTGTTGGTGACAATAACAGTGTGGTATATGCCAGGTGTGGTGGTGACAATAACTGTATGGTGTGAGGCAGGTTTGGTGGTGACAATAGCAGTGTGGTGTCTGGCAGGTGTGGTGGTGATAATAACAATATGGTGTGTGGCAGGTGTGGTGGTGACAGTGACAGTGAGGTGTGTTGCAGGTGTGGTAGTGACAATTACAGTGTGGTGTGTTGCAGGTGTGGTAGTGACAATAGCAGTGTGTTGTTTGGCAGGTGTGCTGATAACAATAAGTATAGTGTGTGGCAGGTGTGATGGTGACAATAACAGTGCGGTTTGTGGCAGGTGTGATGGTGACAATAACAGTGCGGTTTGTGGCAGTTATGGTGGTGACAACAGTGTTGTGTGTGGCAGGTGTAGTGGTGACAATTTCAGTGTGGTGTATGTGAGATGTGGAGATGACAATAAAAGTGTGGTTTGAGGCAGGTTTGGTGGTGACAATAACAGTGTGATGTGCGGCAGGTGTGGCTGTGATAATAACAATGTGGTGTGTGGCAGGCGTGGTGGTGATTATATCTGAGGTATGTTGCAGTTGTGGTGGTGACATTGCCAGTGTGGTGTGTGGCAGGTGTTGTGGTGACAATAACTGTGGTGTGTGGCAAGTGTGCTGATAATAACAGCGTAGTGTTTGGCAGGTGTGGTGGTGACAATAACTGTATTGCGTGAGGCAGGTGTGGTGGTGACAGTAAGTGTGGTGTATGTAAGTTGTGGTGGTGACAATAACAGTGTGGTATGCGGCAGGTGTGGTGGTGACAATAACAGTGTTGTGTGTGGCAATTGTGGTTGTGACAATAACAGCGTGGTGTGTGGCAGGTGTGGTGGTGAGAATAACGGTGAGGTGTGTGGCAGGTGTGGTGGTGGCAATAACAGTGTAGTGTTTGGCAGGTGTGGTGGTGACAATAACAGTGTGGCGTGTGGCAATTG
>JAYMFT010055837.1:0-15088 GCA_038088735.1 Panulirus argus | reverse complement strand
ATATATATATATATATATACCCTAGCCTGAGCCAGGTACCCATTTTATTGACCAAGCCTTAGGGGTGGATAAACAGCTGGGTTGACTGTGGACCGACTGCTGCAACCAGGATTCGAACCTATGCACTTGACCCTGGGCGGCCCGTGAATGCAAAGACATCTGAGAGGTTTTTACTGCCTTTATGTTTCACCAAAAGCGCCAAGACTCATTGTGAGAATGACTGTGCTTGGTGTCTGTGGAGATGCAGTGATAGAATGTTGTGAGCAAAACCTCCCTCATACTGTGTGTGGATTTGCCGAGATTCCTACAGACTGCCAGCCTGTAATACTCTGTAAGCTTCTGGACAACAATATCAGGTAGTTTCCCCTTGTCAGAGATTTTTTTTTCTTGCATGATACTCCAGTCTTTGTCGTGCTTAGTCGCAGTCTCATTCAGTAATTTCAGAGTGCCTTGTTCGTCCTCTCACTCACATGGTCCATACACTCCTCATTCATTACATTATGATCTTCTCCATGGGGTGCAGCATTGGAATTCCGCTTGCAAACTTCATTGTAAGCTGGTCAATCCCTGCCACCAAAGGACGTGTACCGTAATTTCTTGGAGTCACATTTCGCCATTCTCATTGCACCTGCCTCCTACATACCCCCATAATTTTTCTTGCAGTAAGGCCAGTAACATTCCATTCATCCGTCATATTATTGCTGGGTTATTCTATTCCATGAATGTTTTGTGGATTTGGACTTATAAGTCATTAAACAATTTGACAGCACTTTGAAATCTAACCGTAACCCCTAATGGGCATCAAGAACGACCCCTTCCATCAACGAAGAAAGTGTGCCCTCTTGTATATTAAGATCCTCTAAACAAACCTAGAATGAACATCTGACAAGCCCATTATTACGATACATTCCCTCTTGTAGACAAAGAACTAACATACAAACATGACACCACAGAAGCAATAGTATTATTCAACATATTTTGAGTTGCAAAAAGGTGGAGGAAGTAAGATTTATAGATAGTGAAAGTAGAACTTATATATATTAAGCCTTACCATTATAGGTGACATCAGCATCTTGGTACCCATCACCATCTGGCAGGCGTCCCAGGTGTTGTTCCTTATTATTACCAAAGATGAGTAGGCAATATTTCAGGTGTCATCTTGCTTTTATCAAAGGAACCCGTCTCGCATTTATCTGTCGGCTGGGGAACACAGAATTCCTCCAGTCCACGGTAGCATGCCCTATCAAACATACAAGTGTATACTTGACAGCACATCACACACACTATACACGTAATTTTGTAGCTTGAGTCCATCCCAGCAAGAGAAAAAGGTACTTACACTCAAAACTCACCCCTCTCCATCTACAGTCCCTCACGCTTAATTGCTCCATTACACTAACTCATCCTCTTAATCGTAACACACACATTGCTCGCACTTTCTTTGACGGTCGAGTCATCGCGAATAAGGGAAACAGGAGCTCGAGAGATAAACAGTCGCTGCCCATGACATTCACTCATGCCGCGCGTGAAGTTAGGCCGGTGGGAAGAAGGGGAGTGACGTGGGACACGCGGTAGAGGTTAAGGGAGCGGGACAGTCGAGGGAGAGTTGACATATTCTGACAGTACACACCAATAAATCCAGTAATATAATAATGCTGCAAACTAAAAAGAGTAAGAATTTGTCAAGGATAGTACGTCCACGTGTGCTGGATAATTTAAAAAGGGCCTTGCCCCTTGCCTTTCGTTATAACATATTCGATAAAAATAGTAAAAATCGCCATATGACCCTACAACTTTGGGAGGAGGCGGCTGAACGACTCTGACGTTTTTCAGTAATTCTTGATATTTTGTCATTATCTTTCGTCCGTAGAGCTGAGAAAGTATTTTAAAATATCTTAAACCCATGTTTTTTCTTATTTCCTTCTCTAAAACCACTCTTTTGTTTCATATATCCTTTAATTAATCTATTATCATACCATTTAACTCGAGAAACATAATAGATATCACCAGATTATGCAAATAGGCGAGTATACCATTAAGAAAATAGGAATCCTGCACAGATACAGAAAATTCTGAGCAGTTGCACTAGTTATGCAAAGGAGCAATTACACCTTGTATGGAGTATTGCTGTAACATGAGGGGAAGAAGCGAGTCTAAATTTGACTTCCTTGCTTTTCTCTTGTGTTGTAGGCACTCGCATCATCTCTTCTAAGTATAACTTTGGTTTCTGCTCCCGAGAACTGGCTATTTGTGTGCCCCCCATTATCTAGATTCTAAACCTTGTGATATTCAGCAAACTACCATGTCACATGATTACTTAACGATTGGAAAATAGAGAATGGATGTGAGTGGATGTGGCCCTTCCTTCGTCTGTTCTTGGCGCTACCTTGCAAACGCGGGAAAGGGCGATTAATTATAAAATTATGTATAATAAAACTGTGTCCATTTGAAGGCTAAGAAGTGTACTGAATTTAAACTGAATACATTCTTTGCAGATTTAAGGCCACTCCGATTAATTTCGTATTTTCTCTCTTTTTTGCCTTCAGGTTCTGGCTCTTGACATATCTTTAAGACCAGAGCAGATCACTGACCTCGCTGAAAGGATTACACTGACCATTGAATCTCTGACAAATATTGATGCTATTATTGATGCAACCAAGAATGATCTTGATCTTGCTGTGCAACTGAAAGGTACTTTGGCTTTTTTCACTACTGAGATACTACTTTTCCTCTGTTAAATATGTATGCATATGTATATTTATGTGCATTTCTGTTGTCATGATGTTTTTAAAATATGTGAAGGCTCTGTGCTTATGGAGCCCCAGTTCTTAACTATTCCTTACTGTTATTCAATTTCATGAATGTTTTTACTTTTTACAATGTTTTTTAATTTTCTCCATATATTTATCAGTCCATAACCAAAGAAGTAATTCTTCGTATTTTGTAATGCTAACAAGATATTAGCAAGAACATGCTCAATCATGACCACTTGATTAAAAAAATAACGTACAAATAGTAACTACATAGTTCCTTCTCATCTGAAAATGTACTGCATGGAATGATTGTCATCCAAACAATTTCACATTTACACAGTTTACAATTGAATACCTGAAGGTGAGTGGAAAGCTATAACTTAAAGGATATAACAAGCAGTTATATTATTTTTCATTTCCAAAAAATACCTAAAACTATTTTATACCTCACCCTGGCTATTAGCCTGTCTTAGTGTCTCAGATTTGCTGTTCACAAACAGATATGTCTCTTCCTGTTCTACTTTCTTCTACATCAGTTTATTCAACAATAGCCCTAGGTATTGCATGATCTTCGGCACATACAAGTATCAGCACACCAAGTCAACATATGTACATCACTTATCTGTGGATAAGAGGTGGAATCACACATCAACTGGGAATTCATATGAGGGCAGGAAGTGTTATCTCATTTACTAACAATTTTGCAGAGAACTAAGTATTATCAGTAGATGACCATTTCAGTTTATGGATTAAATCTGAAAATGGTATCACTTTATGAATAAACTGTACACATAAGATACAATCTGTTTGACAGAACGTGCTGACCAAGCCAAGCTGAAGGCTGAAGGAACATTGGGTGTGGCAGAACGTGTTGTGGAGGCATTGAATGAAGCAAGTGCTGCACAGGATGCTGCAGAACAGGCTGTCATGCAGGCTAGTGATGACATACAGGCAACCCAAACCCACCTAACACAGGTATGTCATAGTGTTTTCATGAAACTTGTTCCCCCGAAATAATTTGATGCATGACTCTTCATGTTGTTTCTAAAATATGAGTTAATGTAACCCATAGAATTTTTTGGTTGGGTTATTTGGAGATTTTGATGGGTCATTATATTATAGAAGCAAAGATACAATGAACCCTTGCTAATTCAGAACCTCCTATCTTTAAGACATAGAGTAAATTTTCATCTTAATTTTTACAGATTGCAAGCGAGACTAGTATAGCTCAGACCAAGGCAAACTCATCTCTTAAAGAGGTGCAAAAGTTGGAAATTCGTGTTGAAGATGTGAAGCGGCAGTACAAGATCAACCAACAGCACCTTGAAGACACAACCAATGCTGTCAGTCAAGCAGCTCTCAAGGCCCAGCGTGCAGCTAATGATGCTAGGCAACTTGAAGATGTAAAGAAGTGTTATATTTTGTTAGATTAATGTTAGGGATGTGATGAGGAATGTAGTATTCAAGCCATTTAGAAACAGTATAGGCCAGACATTTTAATATTTACACTAACAACCAAATTAAAATAATAATAGAATAGTCTTTTTATCCATCTGGTATCAGATGCTTACAAGTAAGAAAATGATTTAAGGCTTGATATGTTCCAAATTTTCCATTGGAAACACTGTGTTTATTGAGATGTATACATGGCAACCTTAGTCTCACTTAAAAAAAATCAGCTTGACGAGTGCAATGTGATGAGGTTGGGGATGAGTTGAAGATGTGTGAGAGGGATATTCAGAGGCTATATGTGCTTGGTCCTCAAGTTGACTGGGAATAGAGTAATGATTATAGCTAAACAATCATAATGCTCTTTTGATTTACTTTTGATTCTTATTTGATGATAAGAAAATTAATATTAACTGCTTCAGTATATTTTACCGATGAGTGTCAAGAATAGGTATAATGGAGGAAGTGAGAAAAGTGCTAATGCTCTTATATAATGGAAAAACTGGAGATATACTTGGAGTGCTGAGAAATCGTGAAGAGTGGAGGTGAAACTGCTGTGGAATGGATCTCAAAAGTGTATGAAAGCTTGGAATAGTGAGCAAGTGCCTAATGAGTGGGCAAAAGCAGTGGAGTTTCTTCTATATAAGGAGAATCGGAGCAAAAGTGTTGGAAAGAAACAGAATAAGTCTTTGTAGCATAGTTTGCAAGATGGATGGTAGAATTGAGACTGATCACATGAAAAGGATAGGAGAAGCTCTTATAGGTAAAGACCAAGGTAAATTTATGGAGAGAAGTTGCTTATACTAGTTTTTGCATTTGTATAAGTAGTGGAAAAAGACCAGTAGAAAGTTAAGAAACTTCCAGCTATATGACGAGCATAGAAGATTTCTGAATTTTGTTAAGTTTCTTATAATGGCAATAGTGCATATGTAAGAGTAAGTGATGGTAAGAGTGAATGTGAATAAATCTGGGATTGCTTCGCCATTATATGATGTCATCAAAGTTGTTAAATTTTCTTTTGGCTAGGGAAATACATGAGGTGAGAGAAAGATGGGGTGAGTGCAGATGATGTTGAATCTTTTTAAAATGCACTGAAAATGAACACATTTGTTTTATACAAATGAAGCCATGCTGTTGGCTAAATCAGGCAAAATAGATATATTACTGTAATAAAATTTGGAGTTGGATGCTTTAATTTCTGTACAATAAAGCTAGTTTTGGGAGAGATGGGATTTCAAGGAGTAATATCAGTTTGAATGATGAAGTGGAATTGCATATGAATTCAGTGAGTGTGGTAGTGGAAAAAGCATATCTTAAGATATATTTATATTTATTTATTATACTTGGTGAATGGAAAAACCCGAAGGGCAGAATGAGCAAGGAGCATGCATGAAGGAATACTTGTCCCAACTCTAATGCAGGAATGCAAAACCAAAGTATTGTCCCAACTCTAATGCAGGAATGCAAAACCAAAGTATTTACAAGTCAATAAAGATAGATAAACTTTGAATTTGTGTAGTTTCAAGGAGGAAGATGTATGAAAAGTAGAGGTGTAAGAAATATGTATGGTCAAGAGATCATGGAAAAGGTATGTGGGTGAAATTCTTTAAGGATAGCATGATCTTGTAAAATGTATGTCAGATAATGTGTTGTACAAAAGATATATTTTTATATACTTGATGATACAAAAAGGAGACGTGTACTACAAAAAAGTTGGATAAATGCTGTGAGAGCATTAATTAGGACTAGGGATATTTCAGATAACAGATGAATAATTTGGAATAAAATGCAATGAAAGCACTGTGTGTAAAGAGGCAGTCTGAATGAAGAGCTTGGTCTCACTTGAAGAGTATAAACAGAAACTTATTTATGAATGGTGTGGAGATTTGGTATATTAATACAACTTAACTTTTAACAGCAATACTTGACTGTGGCAGAAAAGCTGCAGATTAAGTCTGCAGCAGCAGAGGAAGCCAGAATTAGGGCTGAAGAGCTAAGGAAGAGAGCAAATAAGCTGGCATCAGAGGCTTTTGCCAAATTAACGCTACTTAGAGGTATTTCTGTTTGTATTTGTTGTTTCTTTATAGTGTTTCCTTTACAAAACATGGTAACATGGTCCAAGTTAATTCATCCTGTTCATTGAGTGCATATAGTATTCAAGTAGTGCATATTTATGTTCATGTGTACATCTGGTACCAATGAACTGGAATAATTTACCTAAATACAATCAAACATATAAAAAAATTCCTTGGAACTTCTGCTTAATATTACACATGAAAAAAAATACCTAATGTTTTACCAATTATTTTCCAACAGAAATGGAAGGAGTCTTTCAGAATAATGAAATTATCCTTGAGAACTACGAAGAAGTAATTAGACGAATGGAAGTGAACATGGTAGAATATCACGAGTATATCTTACAACAGACAGAATTTTATGCCACATGTCAATCTGGCCGACGCTGATTATTTCTTCAAAAGCTGTGAGGTTAAACTTATAACTCAGTGTCAGGGCTGTTTAGGCAGTGAATAATATCTATTAATTAATCAATTTTTCTTAACTAAATTCATTTTCTGTAGTTTACAAGAAAATAATTGAATCATTGATATCATTAGCATAAGTCATTGATATATTGTAATTAATCTACTTCATTTTAAAGTATGGATTCCAGATATAAAATCATAGAACTGCATGTAGTAGAAAATTTTGTATTGGTCAACTTTTAATGATAGTTACCATGATTTTCATATAAAACTTTACTTAGATGCAAAATTTTATGTCATCTCTGAGGCTGTAAGATTCAAATACAACAAAGGACATTAGAATGTAAATGACTTTTGGATATATACTTAACCTCATGTGGCTAACATCATTTAGCTTTATTTTCTAGTTATGCTTTCCACTCAGATTAATTTATTTTGATATATATTTATAGCTTGCATCTGCAGAACTCTCTATTTTGAGACAAAATAAGAATTAAATATTTGTTTTGAAGTGCTTGTCAGAATGTGTTCATTAACCATATCAGATTCTAGACTAATTGGGCTATTCATATATGCTATGTCAGGTGACTTCTGGGGTAAAAGAATGAGAGAAAAATATAATACTTCAAATGGTCTTAAAAAAGAAAGAAAAAATAAAATTAGACATTCATGCATCAGGTTCCACTTGCACTGCAAATCCAATTACTTAATTGTTGTGGGGTTATCATATGTCTGTTAGCTTGGTACAGTCTTAGAAGTCAGTTAACATTATTTGCCATCTCAGTTACCCTGTGGTATTAAGAGTGAAGGGATGCAACTTTTATTCGCTGTTCATATGTTCAGCGATATTTTCACTACTTCTATTTCGGGTGATATTTTTCCTCTACCAGTACCTAACCATGGATCCTAAGAAGCCCTCCCAGGAAGAAAAGGCCCATATTCTTCCTTGGAGGCAAGAAAAGTCCTAATGAGAGATTTTTAGACATACTGGCAGGGCAGAGTTCACCACATGGACACTTTTTGGTTTCCTTCCTTCAAATGTCAACCCCCCCTCACAAAGCTGGGTCTGATCAACCTAGGAAGACCAGTAAGGCGAATAATAACCAGATGAAGCATGAGATGTTGAGAAATCCATCCTCCCACACCATATAATAATAGTACCTTTCGCAAAGCATTTATGTTAACCCTATCATGTGCTTCCTCCAAGTACTTAAATGCCATTGATAACTATAGCTCTCTCTCTCTGAATATTCTCATATAAATTCTTCATAGCAAGCATTTGGTCCGCACATCCCAAAACACTCCTCAGTCTACATTGCTCCTCCCTGGTCTAATGCTCTGTGTACACAACCATATACTCTGTCATCACTCTCATGTACACCTCACCAGGTATACTCAACAGATTTACACCTATGTACCTCAAATATTTACTTTTGTTTTTGCCCCCTTTGCATTTATTTACAGGCACTAGATAATCGCTCCGCCAGTCTTCAGTTACCTCACCTTGAGCCATACATATACTGAAAAGCCTGGTTAACCAATCAAAAGCACTGTCATGCTCTTTCTAGAGAAACCTGACTGCAATCCCATCCATTCCTGCCACACTTCTATTTATACAAGGCTTTCATTACCTCCTTTTTTCACCGAGCCATTCACCACTGCTCTCGAATTCAACTATCACCTTGTCCTAAACACATCATATCCATAACCCTATCATCTAACACATACTACAGTCCTTCAAAATACTCTGTCCATCACTTTCTGTCTCTGCTTGTTACCATCTCACCATTAGCTCCCCTCACTATTAATCCCATTTGTTGTCGTGTTCTCATTCTATTTACCGCCTTCCAAGAACTGCAATTCTCCCTTAAATTCATCATTACTATCTAGCTTCAATCTCTCAGTTGTCCCCATTTTTGACCTTCCATACCTTCCTCTTTACTTCCTGTCACTTTTTTGTACACCTCCCAATCACTTGCACTCCTTGCCAGAAGCTTCCATTCATACCCCTCTCTTTCCTCTTTCATAAACAAATGAACTTTCTTTTTCCAAAACAGTAAATACTACCCTTTCTCATATTCCCACATCCCACTTTCCACATATTACACACTTTACCAACATTTGTTGCACTGCTTCCCTAAATACCTTCCATTTTTTTCATTTATTTACACCTTATGCAACTCTTCATTCAATTTCACATAGTATCTTTGAACACAGGCCTCTTTTCCAAACTCTCACTCTTGCCATTTTTTCCCCACAAGTCAGTTCCTCTTTCCTGATACCATTATAAAATTTCACAATTGTCTCCACCAAGAAATGATCAGACATCCCACAGGCTACCCCTTTCACAGCTTATTCACATCCAACAACCTTTCCATTACACATCCATCCTATCACTTAATTCACTATTATCCAATGACATTCATGTACACTTACATATCTTTTTTAATTACCAAATATTCACAAACACCAAACCTGTTTTTACCACATGACTTAGGTGCTCCATTGGGTACCCAATGTCCCCCATTATACCCTTATTTGCCACCACACCCACTCTTACATTCAACTCTCCTGTCACAAGTATTCAATCCCTGTGAATCAAATTACTGATGCACTCATTCAACTCTTCCCAGGAAGCAACCCTCTCTTCTTCATTCTTCTTGTTAGTAGGTGCAAAAGTACAAACAGTCATTCAACTCTTGTAGCCTACTTTCACTCTCACTTACAACAGTCTTGAATACATTTCCTTGCTCTCTTGGACACAAACCCGTACCCCCTCCTGCATCAAAAGTGCCAACCCCTCCTTGCTCTCACCCTCACAAACGCTAGACTTTTCCCTCCAAAGATTTCCAAATCATTCAAACCCTTTCTACTTCAACTTAAGCCTCACTGAGAACCAGATCTACCTACCTAACATCCCACCCCAGGAGTCCCTTCTATGGAGCTCCCACAGCAAGTTGGTCACATCCACCAAATAGAACCACAGGTCATAAAGTGTGGTGATATATATCTCTACGTGGAAAGAGTGCAGGGCAACTGAGGAATAAGTGTTGCACCTTCCTTGTGGTAGTTGCATCTTCGGCATGAGGGATGCCTTGATATGTTAAAACAGAGTTTGTAATGTTATACCTATAGATAATGTCCAGAGTGCAGACAGGAAACAATAGCACATACTTGTCTTGGGAGTGCAATTTCTGATAGATGTATGTCTTGTAGGGTGGTGTTTAAGACTGGGTTGGGTGGGCACTTGTTTAGTACTTGGGTCATTTCAGAGTGCATATGCTTAGTCACTATTGTGTTATGGGAAGGGGAGGATCTGTTGAGTATATTTCTGCAGCATGAGGCAGGGGTCAGTTTTTCACGTCTCCTTGGAGGTTGGTGGTTGATTTTGGAGTAGTTTGGAAGAGAAGGGTACAGTACTGTTGCAAAAAATTGTGTACTGACCATATTGAGATGAAACTATTAATGTTTAATCTTAGGTCATAAATAGAGGCAAGTAAATCTAAAAATCTCTGAAGACAAAACTGTTTAAACAATAATTTATGTGTTTCTTATATCAATATTTGATAGTTTAGAGCAATAAAAATAAATGACTGGACTGAAAATACTAGCAACTGAGAAATATAATTTAAAGGATGAAACCCCACAAAAATCACCTCTTTGTGCACATGTGATACACTGAAAGCTAAATCTATATTGGCTTTTGCTACACAAGAATAGTACTAGAGAGTTCATTATAGCAGTTCAAATCATTTATAATTCACCACTTTATTCAAAATAACCAACTTGATTGTTCGAATTGTGACATGTCTAAATATATTTAACTTTTTTATATATGTCTTGTGTTAAGTCTATCAAAATTTTGATTAAAGTGGTAGTAAAGATATTCTGCTATAATGCATCCAATTGTAAATAACTTGGTTTTGTATAGATATTTTCACACTGCCGCATGCCAAAGTGCTAATTATTTCAGTTAAGTATGTTAATGTGCACTTTTAATAATTAAATTTAGCATTCTTGTCAAATTATATACATGTTATTAACCTGTGCAGGTATTTGTTTTGGGATTTTTAAATATTTTGATGGCTAGTAAGTGCATCTAAAAAAAAAAAAAAAAAAAAAATCCCTTACTGTCCCATCTGTACATATGCAAACAGTAAGCTAATTTTGTTGTCCTTGCTTTTACACAATGTTTGTTTGTAGTTTTTTAGAACATGAGAGATAAACTGAAATTTGGGTGCTACTTTTGTACAAAGCATAGAATGTCCCTAAGATGTGCCAAAATTTGTAGTTTTTTTATGAATTTGATAATAAAGACCTTTTGGGATAGGTAAAACAGAACTATATTATCCTTAACACATGGAGCAGATTGATATAACAGATCTCTTTCATAATAACCATACCCAGTATTAATAGAAAGCTTATTCATGTTATATATTGAAAGGAAGTTCCTTGGAATATTGTAAATATGGTCTTTATTATACTGGAACACTTCAGTAGAAAATAAATGCTTCAATTTTCAGAGCCTGTTTAAAGAATCTCCGGGGAAGTAATGCACCTTAAGCAATTAAAATCTGTGCATTCCAAACTTATTTTATCTAAGGAACTTGTATAAATTATCTAAACATTAAATTCTTTCCTATTTACACTAGATGGATCAAGTGCTATGATGCACTTTTTTTTAGGAGTTTTGCAGAGGCTGGGTCCCTAACTCAACCCTCTAGACAGGCTAAATGGGAAGGGTACAGTTGCCAGAAATGAAATTTAGACTAATAATGCTGACTGTTACTGCTGATTTGTCTGCTTGTATTATTCCAGAAATATCAGGAAACAATTACTTGAGGATCATCATCTACACTACATTACAATACAATATTCTGAAAAAGACATAACCAAGAAGTTATAATTTGGGGACCTTCACCCGATACCTTTTTACATCAAAGTCTGTTGATCTGCTCTTTGAGAAATATCATTGATTGAAAATTAGGAAAATTAGAAAAGGTCTATCATATTCTTAATGACTAAATGAAGGCAGTAACCGCATCACCAAATATAGGTAGAGGTTAAGTGATTGTGGGAGTTCCAAAGGCTTGTCTTAGAAGCACAGCTGAAGTGACTGATAGTGAACCTTAGGCAGGTGGTATGAAAAATGATGTCTAAAATGGAATAAGGATGAATAGGCCAGATTTTTATAAACTGGCCCAAGTGATGGAGAAACAAGAAAAAGAAAAATGTGTTTCCAGTATTTATTGATCCAAAAAAGATAAATATCATAAAAAAAAGAGAAACTTCAACTTTTGTAAGAAAATACAACATTGATAAGTGTTTCTGCACTATCACTCACCATAATGTCCACTGCAGAGGTAAAAACAAGAAACATCTTCATTAGACCCTCCGTAAACCAAAATTTATTTCAAAGGCATGTGGCCTGATCTATAAGGGTCAGGTCACTTGCCATCTTTACTATAGCAGCCTATTGACACTAAACCCTCAACATCTTCAAAACATCCTCATCCTCACTAAACCCTTATCTTCAGCACTCCCAACAGGTCTGATCAAGGGCCCTCTTCATGACAACCTTATTTTCACTATAGCCTTACAGGTCAGGTCAAAGAACTTCCTCACAACACCCTACATCACACCCTATCATCTTTACTAAACCACTATCATCATTACATCCTTTCCTTCATTACACCCTAATGAGGTCAGGTCAAATGCCATTTTCATTACATCCTCATCTCCACTAAAACCTTCAACACCAATAGCTTTGACCTAACCCACTAAGGACAGATCAAACACCTCAGTGCACAGCAAACGTGTTAGACCTGACCCTTATGGGTAAAGTCAAATGCAACTTCATTATGTTTAAGACTTAACATATTGATTGCTGGAAAGGACAAAAAGGAATATAATAACTGTTTCCTTCCTTTACAGGAAGACATAATGAATATGAAAGTTCTCTGAATACTTTTACGAGACTTTTGTTATGGAACTAGTGCACGTATTGACATATATGACAGTATAAATAGATGGTCTGAAATAAATATGAAAGTGTATAAAGGCTATGCAGCATCATCATAGGTATTCAGTAATTTTACAAATGAGGCATTACATGAAATGAGGGTAAGGTGGGTTGAAGGCAGTGTACTACTTAAGCATAGTGAAAGAGAATGGAAGCACAGTATCTACAATTGCTATGAATACAGATGATTGCAATAATTTTAACTGGAACAGAGAAAAAATTAATAGAAAAACTGCCACCCTAATTATGAGTGTTGGATGAAGGTGCTGAAAAGGAATGCAAGTACAAGTATAACTTTTTTCACTGCAAGGAATGGGAGGTAACAGGCACCTTACCTTTGGGTATACAATTTTTGAATATCCCGATTAAGCCATCTACTTAACCCATCCTTCCCCTTGGCTTTCCAGGAACATAATATCAGTCATACCATCATGCTGCACCTTGTTGTTTTCAAATGGGACTTCTTGTCATGATGTATCTTAACAGTTTCAGTGTTTTTCTCATATTTGTTGCCAACTTTCATAAAAACGAGCAAATGATATGAGTATAACATATTAATAATGGGGGACAAGCATGTAAAAGCAGTTTTGAACATACAGGTAATTTTGCTGTTGAGATCTAAGCTTTCATTGCATGAAATATATGCAATACTCTCCCTGCAGTTTAGAAGTGAGGGCACCTTATATTTCTCTTCATTGGAAACGAGGTATTTCCTGAAAAATACAGGAACAAATTTACAGTTCCATTCATAAGAAATTTCTAGGAACAATGAGCTCCTTTATTGAATTATTATCTATTAAAATTTTCTTTTTAACATTTTAAGTAATGTCACAGGCAAGAATTCATGACAACTGCAAAATAATGTTTGCACATATATTCTCCATGATTTGGTTATGTGCATCGCTAGGATAGGGGAGAAAGTATACTGCCCATGTATTCCCTGCTTGTCATAGAAGATGACCAAAATGGGTGGGAATGGGGGGCTGGAAATCCTCCCCTCCACTTTTACTTTTCCAAATGAAGGAACAGAAAAGGGGGCCAAGTTATGATTTTTCCCTCAAAGGCTCAGTCATCTGTTCTTGACGCCACCTCGCCAGCACAGGAATTGGTGAATAGGTATGAAAAAACAGGTTTATAATGCACAGTGTTATTCATCTAGATATATACTGGAGGAAATATTCTTTCAAGTTATTATCCACAAAATCTGTAAATGTTCGGTATTTCATTCTACAAATTCATATTTATTGTACATATTTTTTGGCTATATGCATGAAAATTCAAGAAAATATTAAATTCCAACACAGATAATGTAAAAAATGAATAAAACCAACTCACATAATCATGATCAAACTGCACTTTTGCAGTACAACTGATTCATTACTACTATTCCTACCATGCCACATAAGCAGAAATGACCAGTACATCAATTATGATCTCTGGATAACAGTGAACTGGAAAGTATTACGGTTTAAGATAAAAATTAACTCACACTGGATTATATATGACCATTCTGGATACTTAAATGATATACTGGGTAAGTGAACATATTCCTCTTTAATTCAGAAGCAAAAAGATACATTAAAGGATAAATATCATTAAAAAAGAAATAAAACAATACATTACTTTTTGCATAAACAGAGTTCCAAAGTCTTGCATTAATGATGTGATGATATACAGTAATTCTTGAAAGTCCTTAGTGAAATCCTAGTTGTAAATAGAATCAAAGAATCAAAGCGTGTCTTTGTCACATCGAGTTATTGTGGACAAACCCCTGAAAATTGAGAGCAAAAATAAAAGTTAAAATCCGAAAAGTTTTGTATAAGCACAATATTTGTTTTTACATGTCCTACTCATACCAAAAAGCAACATGTAAGGTGATCTTCCTTCTGATCATGTAGTACACAAAGTTAAATGATTTTTTAATAATCTATATACTAATTTTCCTTAAGATAATGATTATGAAAAAAAAACATACACTGAAAATCTAATAGAGTTTATCCTAAGCTAACTTTAATATCATTCTGAGTCCATTTCTGTTAAGTGTATGACACTCCAAACTCCCTGTTTACATTTCAGCCAGATGTACTATAATCCATAACAAACATTATATAACTAAGTACTCACTTCTCATTCCTAGACAGCTTGAAGTAATGATCTAGGTCATCAGTATGGGTCATCTTCCCTAAGAAATCAGCATCATGTGTGATGATAATCAACTGGAAGTTTCGCTGATGTGACCTCTTCTTTACAATGCTGAAGAAAATGTTCTTTAACTAAAACATCAGAAAAAAATAATATATATATAGGCAGTGATGGAATGTGCAAGAGATGCATGTGGCATGAGAAAGGTGGGAGGTGGGCAGATTAGGAAGGGTAGTGAG